>JANBPY010000370.1:0-11255 GCA_027577015.1 Dispira parvispora
ATTTTACGGTGTTGTATACAGTCGATGTCAGTCTCACCAGCATCCAGAGTGTCCCGAATATTGTGCATCTAACCAAAATCTGCTAGAGGGGTTTGGTTATACACTTCAAAAAATGCCATCTTCTCCTCCTGTTGCAAGATTTAAACTGGTCAAGATCCTGTCCATAGGTTCAGTCTACTTTTTCGATATATTGTTTTATATTGGTATGCTCTGCTTTTATAGATGGGTGATGGAAGTATATAAAAATGACTATCCAACCCCGTTGTGGCAGGTTAATATGCTTATTGCAAGAGGGCTGAGCAACTGGGTAAATTATTGACATACACCAGTTCGTAAGAGGGGAAATAGGTGGGGGCATCATATGTGTCTGGCAGCTTGATAGTTGTCTAGACTATCCATGTAATATGGATGGTATCCTTTTCTCCTGTGTAAAGTGATTTAAATTGGGTACGAACAACTTAGGCAGTACGATTTTGTGTGTGATCCAATCAAATCCGGTGGGTTTTTGTGTATACTGTTGGAAAAAAAACTTAAGTGGCAATTGCAATTTAAACAATGTGGCTGAAGGTACAAAGTAGCTGTTTATGCGGAAGAGGAGAGAGGGAGGGAGGCTTCGTTACTTTACAAAGGGATTCAGCCTTTCCAAGACGATCAGATAGCTTTTCTTTTATGTTACATTTCCTTTGTTCTTGGCGTACTCCAAATCTCGTTGACCTTGTTGCGCCAGTGTATAAACTACCACTCTAGTATAGAGAAAAGAATCCTGACCCCAAGCTAGGTTTATATACCCCATGCGCCGACTAGTGTATGAATTCTGCTCGTTGTACCGACCTCTTTCCTGTTTACCTTACTTGTTTCGGCAACACCCTCGCTTTTATTCTTTTAGCCCGTATTGGAACATTCGATCCATGGCTACCATTGACCAGCCCTCCAAGTGCTACGGCACCCAACGTGGTTCGGGTAAAATGCTCAAGGTGACGCTTAACGAAAAAGAAGCTCGTCTGTGCCAGTTACTGGACGACCTGTCCCAGACATACCGCCAGGAACACCCCGACCAAAAGCCGCTGACCCTTCGCATTGCCGGGGGTTGGGTGCGGGATAAGCTGCTGGGGTTGGAAAGTAGCGATATTGACGTAGCAGTGGATATCATGACCGGATACGAGCTAGCCCAGCTCGTACGACATGGTCTACAGAAAGTAGGACACAAGACTAGTCAGGTGGCCAAGATCAATAGTAACCCGGAAAGGTCAAAGCATTTGGAAACAGCTACGATGATGGTACTAGATATGTCCATCGACTTTGTGAACCTCCGCAGTGAAGTGTACGACCCACAGAGTCGTATTCCTTCTGCGGTACAGTTTGGTACTCCCACCGAAGATGCCTATCGTCGTGACATTACCATCAATGCCTTGTTTTATAACATTCATACCCGAGAAGTGGAGGATTTTACCAGTCGGGGAATTCCCGATCTGGTGGAAGGTATAGTGCGTACTCCGTTGGCAGCGTACGAGACTTTTCAGGATGATCCACTACGGATTCTACGCTGCATTCGCTTTGCCAGTCGGTTTCGCTTTGCAATGGATCCTGATATTCCTCTGGCAGTCCAGAAACCAGAGATTCTTTCGGCACTGCGGGAAAAAATTAGCCGGGAGCGGATCGGCTCTGAAGTGAACAAAATGATCAAACATGAGAATGCATCCTTGGCTCTGCGGTATATTACTCGGTTAGCCCTACATCCTTATATCTTTTCCCTTCCTTCGTCCGTCACTGAGAAAATTATCGACATGACTTCTGTGGACCGGGTGACTGTCCAACTGGACTGGTTGTTTACGGATACTCACCGCGCATTGATTTTCTCTGGGCCGCATGAATATCTGTCGGATGAGTTAGCCGACCAACGTCGTCTTCTGTACCTATCGGCTTGTTTGTATCCTCTTCGGGATATTGTTATCCCACACGGCAAGCGGTCATTTAGCGGGCCTCAGTATGTGGTTCGAGAAAGTTTGAAACTTTCTAACCAAGATATGGACTTTGCCCACAGGCTCATTGCTGCATATGAACCTTGGCAACGTATCGTAAAGGCAATTGCTTCTCCCTCGTCTGCTGCAATGGACTCTACGCAGATCCCTTTACCAGTGCAAGTTGGTAAGTATAGCTATGTAAAAGTTCTTAATAAGGCGAGTGAACTAATGTTGGTGCAGTGTATAACATCTGGGGAAAGTTGATACACTCAATTAACTTAACAACGCATGGCAATCTAGCGGCGTTACTGACATATATGTGGTATTTAATTCTTATGTATATGTTTATACACATTATTCTTGTTTTATCGCCCCATCGTAACGTTAGGCCTATTAATCCGCACATTGGGGCAACTGTGGCCCACTGCTTTACTGTTTGCCTTTTGCGAACAAGCGTCCCGTGACGTGCTCAACGTCCGTGAGCACAATGAACCCGGCCTGGAGGAACCAAAACTGAGCGACATGATTAATGAAACGGCTTGCAGAGAACTTGCTGAATCCTACCATCAAACGGTGGAATTCATCGTGGATCACGAACTTGCAAAATGCCATACGTGGAAACATGTCCTGACCGGCCGTCCGCTAGCCAAGAAGCTCAAGGTACCGCCCGGTCCAAATGTGGGCCAAGTCTTGGAATTGGTGATGGAATGGCAGCTGCTTCACCCACAGGGCACGGCAGCAGAATGTGAGACTTATCTCCGTGCGTGCCCCAAGGTAGCGGCTATCACGAATAGTAATCCAGGGGCCTCGTCCGGTGGCGAAATGAACAATAAGAGCAAGCGGCGCAAATCTGAGTGACCCTGGTCCACCGCCTAGGTAGATTGTGGTATAATGGAATGGGCAACGCCGTTGTGGCTTTCTGTAAGTATACACCGTCAATGGGCAACAGGGGCGGTTCTCGCCCCTGCCCTTTCTCATTTATATTTACCTGTCATGAACTATAAAAGAATGCTCTGCTATTTTCTCTAGTGATTTTTTTTGGCAATGCAGTAAATCGGCAGTCCTTAATTTTGCTATGTCAGCAACTTTCCTACCTGAATGTAAGCTACTCAAGTACACCCCTAGTTACCTGCCCTTTATCATTGGGTGTCATGACTGGCGTTTACTACTTTTACAGCAGCCCCAGCATAGTCTTCATAGTAGATGCTGCATATCTACTCTCTTTGATTGCAAAAATGGGCTACTAATAAGCCAGAATATTCAATGAGTATAATGCAGCTTGCCCACGCTAATAATCGATAGTACCATTGCTGTTTCTATAAATGGCCAAGCCCTTACCAAACATCACACTCCCTTTGGCATTTGAATTCTAGATAATAGTAATACTTTTATCTAGAAAGAGCACTTGTTTGGACTCGCTAGCCCTTCCCCATTAGAAAGTAAGGGACAGTGATATAGTTGGTTATTCTTCAACTATCTAGCGATTTGGAGCAAAATGTATTCTAGGGAAAATCTTGTGCTTATTATCGAAGAAGAATATACCGCCCATTACATGTAGCATCTCTTTTAAGGAAGAGAAGGGACTACGTGATGGCGTATGGATATGGGTATATACCCAATATGATGGAGTTGTCTTTCGTCTAGTTTGGCAAGACTAACAATGCTTGTAAAAATGGATAGGGTAAGCTTTGCTGTGTTTCAATTCGTGATAAATGTTTGATTTCCTCTACGACACCACTTGACAATGAATGTCGTTTGGGGGATATATAACCATGTCGAGATCCTGCCCATTGGTTCAGTGTTATTGTTTGATTTATTGATTTATATTTTGCAGTATACGTTTGTGGGTGAGTACAGTTCTCTATGTATTCTTGTTTTCTGGCTTTTATGGATAGTGAGGTGTCATGGTTTGTAGTGTTGGTATTGGGGCTTGAGTGTTGGCGATGAGATGTTTTTTGGTTAGGCGGGGATAGCATGGATTTGTACTTTACAGCAATTATCCGACCCTGTTGTTGTAGGGTTAAAACGCTACTACTACCAAGATGGCCGGTAAAACCAGGTAAGCTAACCATGTCCAACTCTTCGTAAGGGAGGGGAATGGGGGGGATATAATAAATGTATCGATTATTTAATAATTGTCTAGATTAACCAAGTACTATGAGTGATATTCTTCAGCTGGGTAGAGATTTAAATGGGGTATTAACAGCTTAATCAATACGAATTTTTGTATGCGCTGCAATCGAATTCGGCGGATCCATCGCTATATTGGCAGAAAAAAAAACTAGCCATATAATGCTTTGTACACATCAGGGAATTAAAACACAAATATAAAGCCAAACAAAAATACCAACTCCGCCGTACTGAAGGAAGGTGTACAGAAACCTCTCAGGGGTGGTCATTGTATTTCTCTACGGGAAGCAGATGCGCTGACCCCGTCATGCGGTACTTAGTGACTGTGGAATTTTAAACAAGGCACATTCGGGCAGGGTACTACCTTTCCATTTTCTGGGCGTCTGGAAAATCCTTTTCCCCCCTCTTATTCCACTGCCTGGCTTCTTAGTACTTTCCGTTTCACACGGTTCTGTCGCTGTGACTTTCGTATTTCTACCCATTTTTCTCAACTTACCTTGTTAACTTTGCTACTTTGGTCGGTCTGTTTATACTAAATTCTTTGTACTTTTCAAGCCGCTTTGTTCCTTCGTACTTACATTTCCTTAACCGTGCTAACATTGTGCCTGTGCCAAGGGTGCCTACGTGAGCCAATGAACTGTTCGTCACTTTCGCGTAATTGGATGGTACGTGCCGTCCGGCGACCGAATGGCCTGGGTAGGGCCATCTTCTGGTCGCCCGGTCTCAAACATGGTCCCTTAGCCTGGTCTCGTTCTTTAACCACTACAATGCCCTACTTGGAAGCCAAAAATTCTCCGGATGTGTCGGCTAATGAGTCGGAGGTGGATACCGAAACTCCCGACGGCAAGTCTTTGCCCAAGCGAGCTTCGTCGTTGGTCAACAGCATCCTCCACGGTTCCCCCAAGGCCCGGAAAGACGCCCAGGAAACCTTTTCTCGGCTACTGGCCCGTGGCAAGTACGTTCACGAGCTGTGTGAGCATAATGTGAAGCCCGACTGCGTGGATGAGTACGCAGCCGTGATATCTGAGTTTTACCCGCGCTTGGTGGCTGACCTTAGTCCCAAGGTGAAACTTTGCGGTAGTTGGCTAACGGACGTGGGGAAACTCGACACCTTCTTTCACATTTGGGAGTACAAGGGATATCCGGAATATTCGGAACTGGTGGCGCAAATGCGCCACAACCCTGTATATCAAGACTTCCAACGTTGCTGCCAAAAATTGTTGGTTAGTCGCAATAACCACATTATGCTCGAATTTGCCTTTTGGCCAACCAGCCCTCCGGTTACCACTAACGGTATTTACGAATTACGCTCCTACCGTCTCAAACCGGGGCATCTACTGGAATGGGAGTCCAACTGGCGTCGTGGTATCGAATGTCGCAGGAGTTTGGAGCACCCTATCGGGGCGTGGTTCTCCCAGCTGGGACATCTCAACTACGTTCACCATATGTGGGCCTATCCCGATTTGGAGGTGCGCAAACGTACTCGTGAGGAGGCCTGGTCCAATGAAGGGTGGGCCCAAACAGTGTACAATACCGTACGGTTGATTGATGAAATGCAGTCCAACATTCTAACTCCGTTACCCTTTAGCCCACTTAAATAATCCCAAGTCTGAGGAAATTCTGTATTATTGTGGAGGTATTTGGAGAGGGCGACAAAGGTGCTTCATCGATGATGGGCGGGGGGAGAAAATTGATGTATCGTGTAGAACTATTGCTTTCTTATCAGACCAGATCCATCAACGTTTGGGTGCAAATGTACCTAGCATCGTGTTATACCACCCTTCACCATGGAGTATCAGCCCGTTGGTAGGAATAGCTTTGCTCGAGTTCTAACTGACCTGGGCTGTGGAGGTACCCTAAAAGTGCCATTGTATTGAACGCTACTGATTATAATTTTACATTTTTATTTTCTATCTGACACAGCTTATCTAGTAATAAAATGATGGTTCACACCACCCCTAAAAATCAACGCAAGATTGATGAGATGCAAAACTTCATCTCTAAATGTCGTGGGTAGGAAATTTTTATTATTTTCTTGTCTTTTTAAGGAACCATCTTCCTTGAACTTGAAGTGAATTTTTTTTGCACGTTTGTGCCTGCACAAGGTCTTTATAAAATAAAATAATAAGTTACCCAACCTTTGTAAATGCATCAAAAACCCAAACTCCATCGATAGTTTGGTCCTGGAGCTTCACATGATATTACCTTAAATCGACCACGGGGGTTGAAAAAAATGACTGGGGCTCATACTTCACGCACTTACTGTTCGAGGCTCTGACCTTGAAGCCCTGAGCCCTATTCCCAGTTTGAATATATCTCCCCATTTTTCTACCACGATGGTTCTTACTGCTGTTATGCGATATCATTGTTTCCCAAGCACCACCACGGGGTGATTAGCCTGCCGAATCCGCGCTGACAGTAACTCGGAGGTGGAGTTGGAAAATGGTAAACAAGTTCTCATGTAGAGTTCCAACAGCTTCATTATGCGACCGTGACTAACCTAAGTCGGGTGACCAGCTGGTGTGATTATTTTGTTCTCCTAAGTAAATTTTTTAACCTACGTGGAAGATAGTTGGATTTTTTGAGTATAGCATCGGCGGGGAAAATGGTTATGGATTCCAATGATACAAGGCCAGTTCGAATTGGTGAATTGGAATCTATGAAGTTATTACCTTCTTGAGTAGTTGGTTTTGTTATTAAGTTTATTTGGAAATGCTATGATGGTGAGTAATTTCATGTTCATATTTTTGTCCAAGTATTATCTAGGATTGACGCTAAATATTTATATTTTGTTTAGCAATTGGCAGCTGAGTTTTATAGATATTGTTAGTAGTGCGGTCATGGGTGTGGGGGTTTTAGTTTTTATTCTTTTGATGAAGTATTACAACTGCTAGGATTAGCCATATTGACTTTTATGGCAATGTTATGGTTGATTCTAGATCGCTATTTAAGTTTATTACTCCAGATACATTGTTCCTAGCAGTTAGTTAGTACAATGTAGTTGTAGGTAAGTTTAGAAGTACGTATGTGTTATCCTAGATGATGATGGGGTTGAATTGCCCGGTAATAAGATGTAAGTGATACTATCATTGGCTTTTTTAATAAAAAAAGAGCATGAAACATGTAAATGTGGTTTATAAATGGCGAAAGAAAAGACAAAGAACAAGAAGAAGTACAAAAAAAGTTGCCAAACTCAGAAAAAAAAAGCCGTCAAAAAACTCACATCCAAACTACAAAAAAAATCTTAGCGAAGCTACGTTTCGATCGTAGGACCTCAAGGTTATGAGCCTTGCGCGCTTCCGCTGCGCCACTTCGCTGCCAATAGGCTCTTTTTCTATCTTATACTTAAATCTGAAACACAAGCTATTCCAATTTTTTGGATATCATGAATGTTTACGCTCCCCTCCTCCTGATTTACAGGCGCAGAGATTTGCATTCCGTATCAGTAACAAACTCTTTATATATATATTTTTACAGCCTTATACATTGCCCTCCAAATTGACCACTATACACTGGTCATTTTATAGGCCACCACTAAATATGCTACTCCTAGCTACCCAGAGTTAGGATAAGTGGCACCCAAGTGAGAATTTGTTTCAGAATCTTACCCATACTTTATACCTGTATCTTAGAGTTATCAGGCATCATTGCCACTGTATCTTTTGGCGATTGTTTGTATTGGTTTGGAATCATACTATTAGTCAGTGAAGAACTCCACTTGGCTCCCAGTACAACTTTAGCCACGTCCGTTTTACAGAAGACGTAGCAATGTCAGCCATAAGGCGAGAGGTCATTATCGCAATAGTATTGCCGACCTGTTTGAATCAATATCATATGATTGAAGCCATGTCGCGAACCGGAACTGGACTTTCGAACTTAACGGCATATACAAACCTAAGATGACCCTGTTGAAAAACAGCATGCTGTCTTTATGCTCCTAATACCAATTATACCTTGGAATGGGAATTATTCTTGAAGATCTTTAAATTTATTATCCCCAATTTGTGATATAGAGCAATACCCAACTTATCTCGTAGTCAAAAACATCAATCAATGGGGTTATATTCCACAACTTTAAAAATTCTTACGAAATGGCCAAACGATAACTTATTCTACCCGTTGTGCCCCGCGTTGCACATTACGTACTTTTTAATTTATACAGTTCTCTAGTAAATATTTCCAAGTTTTGTTTTGCGAGTCGATCATTTTGTCCAGGTGGGGTTACAAACCATGTTTCGGTTCACAAGGGGTCATATCGGCCGGCGGCGAATACTGCCTGAAATACAGAGCAATGTACGACGGCGAATGCAATCCACCCATGCCACTACGCAGCCTTTTCCCGCTTCGTTCACTTCGCAAATTAAAGGTAAGTGGAGCCACCTTGCTGTATATACCGTATAAATTCACCTGTATTTCCTCAGTAGTATACATGGGGTTTTTTTTGAGAGTACATGTTACCATTCACCTGCAATGGTTGGTCTCGGAGAATTTGAGTTACCCCAAAGTCATTTAGCAAACCTCAAACTTACCACATGTCGTGCATTCCCATTGTTTCTGAAACAGACCATAGTTCACCGTCGGGGAACACAGCGCCAGAGGCCCCTTCAGTTTTTACGAATACTGTTCGACACATTCTCCGCTCTATTGCCACGCCAGGTAAAGTTTGACGCCTTGTAAGATATCATTTGTTTCGAAATGAATTTTTTTTTAGCCCCGGTATAAAGTAGCCGAATGAAACTCCAGAATCAACTAACTCCCCTTCCAATTTCTACGCTATGTGCAATTCTGAGTGCAGTGGTGGTCTTGACAACCTATGACTATACCAACGGAAGGCCGATGGGAATGACCGTCGGTTCGTTTAGTTCGGTATCCCTGAAGCCCCCGATTGTATCCTTCAATATTCGAAATCCATCTAGGTTCGGTAAAGTACTACATTCCAATCATATTACCCCGACCAACTCACCAGATGATGTACTACAGTCCACCGTTGGCATTAATATACTGTCTCATACTCAAGCCATCGTAAGCGATCTGTTTGCTAGCCCTCAATTTCAATACAATCCCACCCACGACCCTTTCCAGTCACTTCCACACGCCCTACTCTCACCAGACTGCCCCGTCCCCCTGTTGCAAGACACCGTGGGGGGATTCGTGGGGAGTACTGGTAAAGTGGTCACAGTGGGTGACCACGACGTATGGTTTGTATGGCTAACGGATGTGTGGAATCGTAGCATACTGCAAAGCGGTAACCCGGAATCTGGGGGAAAGCCTGGCCCTAAGACGACGCCCAGAACGCCTTCGCCTTTGTTTCTCAAAAGCAGTCGAGTTTCGGACGAGCTTGCCACAGAGATGCTGGACACGGACTTATCCGTACATACCGAACCTGCTTTATTGTATTGTAACCGAGTGTATCGATCCCTAAGCGAGAATACGTCACCGATATCTACAAAGACGGACAGTGACAGCACCGATGATATCTAGTTTTGAAACTGCCATATTTTGATTTCATATACAGGTAATCATTAGCCCCAACCTCAATTTTTTTTTAGAAATGCACATCATGCCAGTCGTTTGCAATATAATTGAAGCACGTAATATACTACATTCATTGTCTATAAAGTTGTGTCTAGATGACAGCGGTGGATAAATCCCCCCCCAAAAAAAGGCAATGCGTTTGAGTTTCCACCTTTAATGTGGTAATAAAAAGAGTACTTGAAATATAACTCTAGTGTAAAAATACAAAAAGCTAGAATGACATAGCTTAGCGAAAAACAATGCAGGGAAAGTGTTCCTGCTGTATGGAAATAGTAGGAATGGTGTAAAGTAAAGCAGCGAGTGCAGCTTAGACGAATTAAAGTTCTAGATATACCCATCAAAGAGTGACGAATGCTATAAAGGCCATTACAAGGGGAGGGATACACCGTGGACTTTATACACACTGCGTTTAACCACGGGACGGTATCCATGACGACGTTTATGCTGTTCATACCAACGTTGCCCAAAGGACCCCGCGGTGTCATTTCCTCCGTTATCAGCTACATAGGGAGTAGCTGGAAGGGATACGGTGGAGTGCGGTGTTTCCGTGGGATGACGGTGATGTTCACCGAGAGATACCCCAGAAGATTGGTTCAAGCTAAAGCCTTCCGACGACATTGGCAAAGACATGGGTTGGCCGCTACTGTCCAGTCGAGTCAAGATACGAAGTTGAGAGCTATCGCATGGGGTATCCAAACGCTGTGGGTCTCCACGACGGGATGGTTTGAAGGTGGGTTGTACTGGAGGAGGGGCTGCTTGACTGTTGTCGCCTACCTCTTCGTCAATTCGACCGTTTCTATTGACGCGAATTTCTAACACACTTGAAGGCGAGGACCCAGAAGTAGTCGGTGGGGAAGTGAACGGAGATGGCTCACCAGTCTCGCTTTCCTTTGCGATAGTCTTGTCGGTCGAGGAAGCCGTAAATGGCTGAGGTGGGCGACTCATATTGCCCATGCTAGGCGGTTTACCGCTTTGACCGTGGGGCTTGGCCCGGTGCACAACGATACGATCAAATGAAGGGGTATAAGGAGACAAGGTATAACCAGCATTGGCCAGAGTAGCCAAATGCGCCGCAGTGCCACTTTGCGAAGGTTCCAAAACAATGGGCTTGCCCATCTCGGGGGAGAGCAGTTCCACGGGACTACCCAAGTCATCCCACGAAGGTACTATTTCGTCATTATCATAGGAACCGTAGTAGGCACTAGTCCACGGGACTTGTCGGTCAGGTCGTCGAGTGGGCGACGAAGAGCGAGTCACGGGATAGGATTGACTAGTACGATTATGTGTGTGTCGAGAATGATTCGATGTAGAAGGCATAGCGCTGGCTGGAGGATGAGATCCCTGTCGCGAAAGTATGGGTTCAGTAACGAATAGTTGCGTCGAACGTCTCGACATACTAGGTTCAGAGAATACATCCTCTGGTCCATAAACGACATCTACTCCTTTAGGCAATCCCGTTAACGACGATGAGGTGGACGATCGTGACACCGGTGGGGGCACTTGGTTCCCTTGGCGTACTGAAGAATCTACGTGTTGATAGTTACTGTCCCACGTGCGATGGTTTAGGGAAGTGGTATTGGGTAATGGGTCAGTATAAGGGTCACGGGATGTACGCCCAGTTACATTATC
>JANBPY010000371.1:0-11228 GCA_027577015.1 Dispira parvispora
TGCCCCCGGTTTCGCCGGACGTATACCGACGTGTGGCTACCTTGGCTACCCCCAGGGATGGCGTCACGCTATCCGCACTATCAACCCATTCCTTTACACCAAGAACCCACGCCTGAAGTCAAGGTGCGATTACGGTACCTGATGCGGCTATTACGCCGGGAGCCCAATTTAGATACCATTTGGAAGTACTATTGTAAAATTTCCCAAATCCCCGATACTCGCGCGATGTTAGTACCCCGGTTTTTTGAATGGTTTGTACGAATTTTAAATGTGGAAATGTTGGACCCGGACCGATCCGAACGTGTTATTCAACTCACCCAAACTATGCTCGAGTTGCACCCACATCGATTTCCATCCAATGCCATGCTGGCCAATTATCTCAATGCTCTTATTCGACAACACCGGCACACTCAGGTGGTGGAAGTTATGCACCAGCAAATTTCACAGAGTGAGAAGGAGCGTGGATTTCCGTTAACTACCCGTATCATCAATTGTTACTTGCGCTCACTATTAACCTTGGGTAAAATCTCCTTGGCCCAGAGCACCTTTCGACATCTCGTGGACCATCCCACTCATGCACCCGACGAATTCACATATACATACATGGTTCGTGGCCTTTGCCGGCTGGGAATGAAGACTGATGGATTTCGCCTCTACCGGGAACTGATGCACCGATTTCCCAGCTTTAAAGATACCCTAGGGTTCAATTTTCTACTTCATTCATTTGCCTCGTTAAGAGCCACAAATCTGACTAAACTGGTGCTACGGGAAATGGTCGACCGGGTAGTCCCACTGGACAGAGCGACCCTGACTATTTTGCTGGACCTGGTTGTACAAAGTCGACGAGGGGATGGAGCCTATATCCGGGACATTTACCAACTTCTCAACAAGTCCAAGGTTACGGCGGACTGCGTATTGTTAGAGGCCTTTGCCCGCAATTTTATGCTTACCGGCAATTTCCATATGGCCCGCCATGTCATTGGCCGGATGCGTCGCCTAGGGATGGACCCTAGTACCACGTTATATGAAACAATGGTCCACCAGTTAATTGTACGGGGCCAGTTTACCCAAGCACTGGGTGTGTACCACTGGATGTTCCAGGAGGGTATTGAACCCACCGACCGAATTTTGTCCTACATTCTCAATGGGTATACCCAAGTAGATTTGGAGTGCGCCCGGTCATTCTATGAGAAAATTCGCAATGGCCAACGAAAACCGAGCGTAACCTTGTACAATGGGTTGATCTGCAGCTATGCCCGTTTGGGTCACTTACAGCAAGTGCTGAATTTATTCCACACGCTTCTAAACACCGAGGGGCTGAGTCCAGACTTGTTTACCTATTACGGAGTATTCCAATGTTTTTGCAACGTGGGTATGCGTCGTCAGAGGCAAATGTACCCTCAGTTTGGTAGCACCACTGATTCCATCCAGGATGGTTCTACCCCACCTTCAGCGGACGCTATCTTTTGCTTCGCAGCCCAACCTACCCAAACAGAGATTGATTCAGCGTCCCACATTTCCACTCCCTACACCGTTTACCGCCATATGTTGGAACAACCCCATGTAGTGCCCACAGTCGGATTATACGCTAGTATTCTCAAAAGTCTGGTCCTAGAAGGGGATTTAGCTGGCTGTGACCGGGCTTACATTGATATGACACAGTACTTTTGCCTAACTCCGGATGATTCCACATATTCGGCGTTGATATTCGCCTTTTTGCAGCGTACCGATGTGGACCACGCCGCCGATATTTTTGCCATGCTGCAACGTCTGAACTTGAGACCTACGCTAAGTGTCTGCAACGCATTGATCCGAGGCTTTTTCCGGGCCGACCGATCGGACTGTGCGTTAGAGCTCCTTCAGTGGATGGTGGGTGACGAACCACTACCGATCTCTGCTTCATCGGGCTGCAATAGTGATTCCACTGCAGAGCAGCTAGGGAAAGATGGAAAAAATCCGAGTGAAGCTAGAGCAGGAGAGAAGATTACGCACCCATCTTCGATCGTGGAAACTAATCCCCAGTTGTCGTCTGGAACGGCTACGTCCACATCAGCTTTTTTCTCACTTTCCGCCCGCTTTCCGGATTTTATGACGGTCAGTCCGGATGAGTATACCTTTGAAGCTGTCATTAAAGGACTGCTCACTAATCGGCAGTTAGATTTGGCGCACGAATACCTACTATTAATGCAAACACGGTGGCGCATTGCTCCTCCGCCCAGTGTACTGCAGCATTTTATCAAACACTACACTGGCTTAGGCCAAGTCCTAGAAGCCACATCCCTGATCCGGGAATACGCCCGGGCGGAAGCACGGATGGTGGAGAAACGCATGAACCGATCATCACTCACGGATAACACTTTTGCCTATATTCGTTCCCGACCATCGGCGTTCGATATCCGCACCAATTCTACCCCAGAAAAATCCTCGAAAAATGAATCCGAGGAAGAGACAATTCACGAAGTCAAACTAGGTGAGCTGAATCTTCGCTTTGACCGTACCCAACCGGTGGCTTTGCCAGCTACCCCTTCTCAACCCGTCATCAAATACATGCATCCGGTGTGGACTGAGGACCAAGCAACCACTGGTACTGATGAATCGCATTCGAAATCAATCCCCTACGAGGGTAAATCCAACGCAGCTTCGCCGCCCGATGGTTTATTCCAGGACGCCGAAGCCATTCTGGATCGTTATTTCCTATCAAAATCAAAATCAAACGCCAGTGACACCAACGAACAGCCTGACGACCACTCTATACACTCATCGACGTGGTCTAGCGGTGAATATGAAGACCAATCACATCCTCCTGCCACGGCCGAACAGCTGGTCCACACATTTACCTGGGCACCCGCTTATTCCATCCAATGTGGATCAATCGCCCACACTCCCGGTAAATTTGAAGTGGTTGAAGTACCACAACAGGCTTCCGAAGAGGAAAAAGTGGTTGTAACTAATTCTTGCCTTTATTCGGGGGAGAAGCTTTGAGGCTTCTCTCTGGTTATTCATCACGTTTTGCTTCTACAGGCGCTGGGTCATGTAAATATCTGATTTTTTTTGGAAAATTAGGAAATAAACGAAAGCAAAACATTGAATACCAGTAACAAAAAAAAAACAATGCCCAGATTGTACATGTAGACCTTCCTTATTCCCACTAGTTGACAATGTTCGAGGATGGAGAAGAACAAACAAAAGTCTACTAATGGTTACTCCGAGTCGGAATTGAGGTCAAGAATTCTTCGCCGACTCTGGTACACATTCTTGGGGCGGTTGGGTAAGGGTAAAACAGTCGCAGGCGGTGTTGAAGATTCCTTCTCATCATCGCTCATAACTGAAGCAGCATTATCAATAGTGTCTGGAGACAGTTTCTCGGGAGGTGTCAAACGACCGGGAAGAGTATCAGAAGGTACTTCAACTCCGGTTTCGGGTGAGGCTATAGTGTGACCGGGACGGTTACGTAAGCGACGAATCTTCCGGGGAGGGGAAGGTAGGTCATCCAAGGCAGGCGAAGAAAGTATAGATTGATGTGATGCGGTGGGAGTGGGAGTGTCGTCAGGGTATTGTTGGGGTTTATTACCTATCGTCCCCTCATCGTCGTCGGAAGTGATGTCGGACTGGTGGGACGGGGTGTCCGGAGGGGACGATGTGATGGGGCTTGTGACGGAGGGTTTCCCCAGCAAGGAGCCCAGTGACTCTTCGCTAGAAGCCTGGTGGGTCCCCTGGGTGCTTATTTTCTGCAGCACGCGTTCCCGTTGATCATCGGACATTGACATATCTTCGTTATCGGATTCCACAACATCGTTGGTTTTATCGAGTTTCTGGCAATCGTCCACCCAACTCAAAGATGCCGACACAAGGGACGAAGGACCATGGGACGGAGTGGTATCCTTTCGCATTTTCTTGGACGATTTACGACGACCCTTGCCACGTTTAGATTTCAAACTAGGTAAAATTCGTCCGTCGGGGCCTAACGGGGCCGCCTGGTATTTTCTTAATCTGTTGCGTTGGTGTTCCAAGTCGGGAGTGGTAATACCAGCCGCCAACCTCCACTGACCAGTAGTGACATGATCATCATCTACTAACGCCGGAATGTATTGGAAGTGGAGCAGCTGGAGTAACTCGCTCACCCAAGGGATCTCTTGCACAAATTCCCGTTCTTCTTCTGGGACTACCATTGTAAATACACTTTGTCCTTGCTTTGGGACATCCGATGATTCTCCCGTGATTTCACTATCAGAATTTTCCACCAGGCCAGTTGAAGCCAACGCATCGTTCACACCCTGTTGAATCCAAGCCAATGTACTTTCCATCTTCAGGAAGCCCAAAATACCTATAATCGCACCCACACGCTGTTCAGGGGATAGCTCCTCGGAGAGTTCAATCTTATCAGGGTCAGCCTCCATAGATTGGTACACCGTATAATCAAAACTGGTCAAATTGGGGGCAGTTTCCGCTAACCCGTCTTCCTCGTCGGTATCGTACCCATGTAGTCGCGCAGATGAAGATTTAGTCTCTTGAATACGCAAGTCCGGTCGAAGGGCTTCCGAGCGCGCTACGGGAAATAAAATCTCGACGTGAAATAAAGGGTTATCCGCCAGCCGCCGCATAAATCGACCCACGATATATTCGGTAAATTGACTCAGAGCCGACCAGGGCGAGACTAGATTGGCTTTTTCGGTGGAAGCCGTTGGCTGGATATCCCATGCTACCAGCCGGGGTTGCCCTGGATGGAGTTGATGGTCGGCCCTAGCCCAAACCTTTAGCCGGGATTGGTCGGTCAGGATTTGGTTAAATATGTACAAAATTGACATTTTAAAAAAGAAACCTTCGTAGCCTTGTTTGATGGCGATACGATGAAACATAGTAACGATCCAATAAACGGTGCAGGAGGAAAGTTCGGTATAAGAGGCTAGTAACCGAACGTAGGCGAGAACGACGGATTCCCGAGCCAGATCCTTTTCGCAATGACTGAGATGAAATTCTCGTTCGACGTACTTACGTATAACTTCTTCGTCGTTGCTGTCACTCTCATTGTCATCTTGGTTCCCATTTTCGTTATCGTTTTCATCCTGGTTCTCCACTGGCCCTATACTTGCGTTAGACTCCTCTGGCACCTCGTCGTCGTTTTTATCGGTGATAGAGCCCGAAGCTTTACTCTTCGCCTTTCGTTTTCCAGTTTTACGTGCCTTCTTTCTTACAAACATGTGACTCTTTTGGTTGGCATAGTGCTCCAAAAAACGCATGTACAAATGTAATGTACCGAATAGATGGGGTAAATAGGACTTGTCGGCGTACGGACCGTCGGCTTCGCGACACAATGCCAAAAGTAAGTCCAGCGTGGATGCTTCGTAGCAGAGATTAATAAGTAAATGATCCACCACTTCGCGGTGTTCCTCCCGGGATCCGTTGGACATGTAGGTCAACGCCAGCAATAGAGAATGTAGACACTGGACGGTGACTTTAACTCGGCCGGATTCCTTACTTTCTTTAAACGACCGAAGGCCACGCAGAATCCTCGCCAACCCTCGAAGGTTAACAACCGCACCTACAAGGTCAAAATCGAGGTCATCAGCAGTGTCCCCGGTAGAAGGTACAGTGTCCTCGGTTGCCAAAGGTTCCAGAAATACCTGATCAAACCGTTGCGGGTTACGATTGGCCGTTGGTTGGCGATCCACCGCCAGTATCAGATAATGCAGGGTAAACCCTAGTAAGTAAAAATAGTGGGTAATGTCGTTTGGAGTAATCTGCGGCCGTTCCAGCTCAATATCCTTGCCGACCACCGTAAACAATGTATTGAATCCGGATTCCAGAAAAGTGTGCACCAGCTGTTTCAGAACGGCGAACGTGCGTTGATCCTGGAAAGGGTGACGGGTTTTTTCGTGCGCATCCGATGGCTTGGGACGCACCCGGCGCACTCGTCGTTTCTTTTGATCCAAAGAGTGATCCAGCGGTCGCATTACGTTTTGTGCTGTAAGTAGCGACATGACCTCACCTTGGGGTGATTGCATTACATAGGTTCCACCGAACCTTGAGTGGCGAATGGAGGGAGCTGCACGAACATCCAGACTCTGTTGACGTTCTTCTTCGGCTAAACGGTCCGTAATTCGACCCGCGGCTTCCTTGGGATCGCCTACCAATTGTTCCGGCGTGATGTCTTTGAACGAAAGATATAGAATGTCCAGGACCAATAAAGCATAGGGATTACAGGGTTTTTCGTCGGCGGAAGATGCCATGGTCAAAACTAACTGGTAAATGTCATATCGTTGAAAGGCGTCGATGAGCATTTCCTGTAATTTGCCATGGGCTATGAGCTCCCCTGAAGCCGTAATAGATACATGGGGGTCAGGGCTCTCCAGTAAATTACGGTATAGCAATAGTACGCCGTTGATAAGAATCTTGTCCTGTGCGTCCCGTAATGGCAGCGGTTTACCCAGAGACGTGACCAACAACCGCAGTAATGTAGGGATAATCGTGGGGTGGGTGGCAAAAGCCAACTTGTAGTTACACAGCATTCGGTCGTAGCCGGGGGCTTCCTGACGAGTTTTCGGGTCCACATACCACGTCATTACGACCAACAACTCAATCACGGTCACACAGTAAGTTCGTGGCCTTTGCGTGGCTGGCGATGTGTACTCGTCATTCGTCTCTTCTTGCATCGCTACTTCTTCTAGCAGTCGCTGGGCATTGAGTTCCAAAATGGGAAGCAAGTCACGCTGAAGTACGCTCCAATCCCCCAACCACGATAATACCTGTTTCGCAGGATTGTCGTCGTCTTGACGAATGTAACGTTTAAGATCTCGCATACATTCCAGGCACTCGTCACCCATTACGTACACCAGTGAATCCTTTTCCCCGCCTGGGGTATCTGGGGCGTTGGGGGACCGACACGCATCGACACGCTGTTCTAAACCACCGAGTGCGGAGCATACGGAAAACACCTGATTTTGAAACTTATCCCACCATTCCGAATCGTCGTAATCCTCTGCTGCCAATTGATTTCGTGGCTGCACTAACATATTAAACCGTTGCGTCGTTACAAGCCAGGAAAAGTCCGTGTATATGTCAACGCATAAATTAGCCCACACGCGTTATAAAATAGAATAATGATAAGGAATAGAGAATGACACGCGAATGTGGGTAAAAGATGTGGTGACCTCAGCAGCGTAGGTAAATTCTTGACATAAATTAACGGTTAACGACAAGCCACTGGAATGTACCTTATATAGAATGAGACGGTTTGTTTGTTTACGTTTGACTGATTTTTTTCAGCTATAAAGTCCGCAGGGGTTTGATTGGGTCTTTTGAAAAATAATATTGGCGAAATTTATGTTCATACTTTCTTAAAATTACACACATAGCGAACCCACACATTACAGGAGTACCCAGAGAAACACGCAACAATTCCCTGTTAAGCATTGATATTCTCATGTCTGTCAAACCAAAAAAAAAAGGTATAACAAAGACCCACAGAATCTACTTGTCACATTGTTTATCGGCTATTAAAATAGGGTATTACAACATGAATAATTTTTATGCTTAAAAAATAAAGCCAGTGTCATACTTTGGCCGAACAGAAAGGTAACCATAGCTAAGAAACATAAAAAACCACGCTACTCCATCTCATCATCCACCTTGCGCCGTTTCCTTTGTTGAACTTCCGGATCTAACCGCTTGCTAGCGTCTTTTTCAGCCCGTTCACGAAGCTCGTCCAAATTTGTTGTATCTTTTTCGGCATACTCAATCACTAAATGCCGACCATACAAGTGAGTATTCGCCAAGGAATTCATCACTCGGGTAGCTTCCTCGGCGGTTAA
The DNA here is from genome assembly GCA_027577015.1 of Dispira parvispora. NCBI lineage: Eukaryota > Fungi > Kickxellomycota > Dimargaritomycetes > Dimargaritales > Dimargaritaceae > Dispira > Dispira parvispora. The sequence continues at coordinate 7,809 of JANBPY010000371.1, forward strand.
AAATTCCACAAAGGCAAACCCACGGTGTCCACCAGTAAACTTGTTGGGCAACCGCAGGGACTTGATTTGGCCATAATTTCCAAACAATTCCCGAATGTCTTTTTTGGTGGCCTCAAAGGGAATATTACGTATGATCAACTTGGCCGATTTCTTACCCTTGGGTTTAGCCCGGGTGTCTGGCTTGGAGTTGGTAATTTCAGTCGCTTGACCACGTTCTGATAATTTCAACTGCAACGAATATCCGTCTACTACTACGCCCTGCAGAGCTCGGAGGGCCTTGCGGGCAGTTTCAGGGCTGTCGTATTCCACAAAACCAAAACCCATCGACAGGGTGTTCCCCGGACGTTTAGGATCATCCCGACGCCGGATTAAAGCTGATCGTAATCCTGGAACAGCTTCAAAGGCTCGGCGAAGATTTTGATCCGTAGTGTCGAAAGAAATATTCTTGACGAACAACGTTGCCCCCGTTACGGGATCATCGACAGGAGAAGGCTCGTCCACGCCTCCAGGGGATGCGGTGGGTAAAAGTGGCTCGGTCGTGACAGGGGTTGACTTGTCCACTTGGCCGTGAACTGCCTTATCGTACGCCGTTCGAAACACGCCTACCGGTGCCATTTCTAAATAGATCACAGAGTCCTTAAACTTCTTGTAGGCCAGGTGACGTAAGGCAGAACGAGCTTCTTGCGCTTCGAGGAATTCAATCACCGCCATGGTGCGAGCAGGAGGAATCAACACTCGGCCCAGTTGACCATGTTTTCCGAACATAGTGCGCAATTCCTCCTCCAGGGTCGAGTAAGGAATGTTCTTGACCAAGATCACCGTCTCGCTACGTTCACGTTTGGCAAAGGCGTCCAACACCAAACCATGTTCTTCGAGAAACTGTTTCGTCTCGTTAATAACATGGGTTTCGGCAAGGGCCACTCGTACGGCTGCATTACTGGCACTGGGATCAAGAATGTCCTCTTTCTGGACGTTTAGACGTTCCGCGATGGATTCCAAAACGGCGTCTTGACTCATATATAAACTATTCCAATTAAAGTCTTGTCGACCGGTGCGTTTCCGTTGAGCATCCCGCTGAAGTTTTACAACCGACATACCTGAGCGAAGTTTTGGAGCGTGCGTTTCCAACACATCCTTGGGAGTAATTTTTTCCTTGGCGGGTAAAATGTGTAGTAACCGCCCTTGGAAAAATTTGGCGTCCAATTCTTGGAAAGCCGCCAAGGCGTGTTCTGGTAACAAATACAACACGTAGGCGAACCCTTTGGGTTTACTGGTTTCCTTATCCAAAGGCAAGTGAACCTCAGAGAGTGGACCAAAGGGCTCAAAGACTTTGCGAATATCCTCTTCGGTACAAGTGTACGGTAGATTACGTAAAAATAGACGGCCGGTTTCCATGATGATTTCCTGCGGATTATAATCGGATGCCTTGGTATTGAGTGCACCATACTCTTCCACTTCGTTGGATGGCTGAATTCCACCGTTCGCTAAAGGGGTGGACACCCCATCCTTGGGAGATTCCCCGGCCTCGGGCACTGTGGCAGAATCCGAGGCACTATGGAGGTCCTCGCTAGCGTCATCTTCCACTTCGGTTTTACTTTCAGTCTCATGGGTGACCGTATTGGCCTCCTTGTCCAACTCCGTTAGCTGACCCGATCCCATGCGCGCTTTGAGGTAGTCGAGGTCCGATATCGTACTGTCGTGGACAATATCATCACCTCCCATGTCATTATTAGTGGTATTTTCATTGTCACCGTCGAGTGTGGTATCCTCATCCGCCGCAGGTGAAAGCTTAGTATCATCACGGATGGTTGCTGGTAAATCCTCGTATTCATCGTCCGAATTTTCAAATGTGATATGAGTTTTTGTGACTACCATCCCTTCACCCCCTGGCTTCCGATGAGGCACCGCCTTAACCATGGCCCGTGCCTTACCCGCATCAGTGTCATAGATCTTCGCTTCCTGTAGTGCCTGAGGAAGATCGTCGTTAGCCCATGTCTTCCCCTTGGCCCGTGGCATCATAACTTGGGCAAATTCTTGGAATTTTGGATCTTTCAGTGTGTTTGCGTAGAGTGAAGTGCCCTCATGGTCCTTGGAATCATTGATCTCCGTAGTGGACTGACCACCAACCTCGGTTACTTTAAATTGTGAACCACCCTCGGTTCCCCCCGAAGTACCATCGGGATTATGTCGACGTTCGTAAGCTGTTGAACCCTTGGAATAGGAACTCCATGGACGGGGAAGTGTAGGGTCATTGAACGGTTTGGCAATTTCTACGTTAATACGGGACGTGTCGATAAAGGAATTGTTAAAATGGGCAACCGCTTTTTTGGCGGCTTTCTCAGTTGCATACCCGATAAACCCGAATTTACGTGAACGTCCATCGGGAGTTTTCATCAATTTACAATCGGTTACTTCGCTGGTGGCAGCGAAATGCTCACGAAAGCGGTCATCCTTTAAGTACTTGGGAAGGTTTTTGACAATAATACGAGTTGACATGGTTGAGGTGTAATGGATACAAAGAAAAATCCGACTATGAATAAGAAATGAGGACCATTCCCAAGTACTGGTCAAAGACTGTAGGAATTTGCACTTGAGGTATCTAATTTACGAAGAATAACAAATTTGCTGTTATTAGGAATGTTAAAGCCTTTCCAGAAAGAATTATATAAAAAAACCCCTGAACTAGTTTTCGAATTTTTTTTTTCAAAAAAAAAAAAAAAAAAAACAATTACTTGTCAAGCATCAGCTCAACCGGTCACATGATAATATGGGAACTTCCCCCGCCAAAAGTCTGGAAGTGTGAAATCTATCAGCTCCACAGTATGAGAAAGCATCAGCGTAAACGGATTCAGTATTACTTTTTAATGATTTCAATGTAAAAATAAGAGATACATTTTAAAAAATAAACCATTCGCTCTAAAACCCTAGAATCTAAAAAGTGTGGTACTCAAATGCTACTACGATGAAGACAATTTTGAAGAATGCTTTTCACGGATTTAGGATTCGCCTTACCCTTACTCGCTTTAATAACCTGGCCTACCAACCAACCAAAAACACGTTGCTTTCCTTCGTGGTACTGGACTATCTGTTCGGGGTTGGCGTCTAGAATAGCTCGACAAAGCTCTTCCAAGAGGGCTTGATCATCGATCTGTCGCCACCCTTCCGCCTCGGCGATGGCCAGGGCTAAACGTGGGTCACCACGGATCATGCGTCCCAGAATTACCTTTCCTATTTTCCCGGAAATCAATCCCTGTTGTATGACATTAATCAACGAGGCGAGCTGGGTTTCCCGAACCGGATTCCGAGCAAAGGGAAGTTCGGACATTTTGAGCTGACCGTACAGTTCTGAGGTGATCCAAGACAAGACATTAGTGGCAGGGCTAGTGGTTAATCGAATGGTGGCCTCAAAGTATTCCACGG
>JANBPY010000372.1:0-11216 GCA_027577015.1 Dispira parvispora
AAAAAAAAAGATAGGCGTAGAGGGAGAAACAGCAATGGCCATTCAGGGAACACCAAGCTATTGTAACTTTCACTATTCTTTCAGCCTGTAAAAATCAAGAAAGGAGGGGGAGTATCAACGTCTGTTCAAACGCTAGCTCACTGGTTCAACTTCCGACTTGGACTGTGAACTGCGTACCCGAGTCAGTTGCTAGGCGATAATCCCCCTTTTACTGTTGGATCTACGACCAGCGAATGGGATGTGTTGTGGCAGACGCGTCCCCAGAGTGCCCCATTTATGCACCCCCGTGGACAATATGCACTCTTCGGATTTAAATAGCCGGGGATTCCCCCCACCCAACCCTACCATTACCCTCGTTCATTACTTCACTGTGTGAATTGTTATTTCCTGTATACACTCTGCGTTTTTTACTCGCTATCCATCCAAGCTGACCCTTGGCTCACTCTATCCTTTGGTAAGTGTACTTGGTTAATGAAAGAGTTGTACTCGGATATCTGGGGCTAGTTTAGATTCTAGGCCAGTTGACGAGATTTATCGACGTCACTGAGACCACTTTTTTAAGTGTAACCCACAGGTGCTTCTTGTGTAACTCTCGTGACTTTATTTTGCAATATTTACCTGAACGTCATGAACATAAAAATATTTCATCATGTGGAGAATTTGGAAGGAAAGTGTGTTTAGGGTGAAAAGACGCGTAGGACGGATCTAATGCAGTGGGTGGACGATGTGACAATTGGGACCAGGGCTTGACTAGGATAGCGTGTTTTTTACTCGCTGCAGTGGTGACTGCGCGAACAAGGGGGATGGAGGGCCTGGTTCGACAGGATTATCCGTCACTGAATGCCTGGTCTTCTCTCACCCATTCACTTTCCAACTCACTACGCATTCTCGGTCAGCCCTTTTGTTCTTGTCAAATTAAAAAGATGCCGACTTTCGATGAAGTGGAAATAATATAAAAACTACACGTCAAGTCCTCCTTCTGGGCTATCACCTTTCCGCTGCATTTTTATTTCATTGCATCTTTTAATCAGACTTTGATTATTAACATCCCTTTTTTATCTGTACACTTTACTTTCGTTTCATAACCATCACCATGGATTACTCTCAGCAACAAAGTAGACAACAACACCCCAACCAAGAAGGCAACATGAGCTTCTACTCTCCCTATGCTGGTGCTTCTATGTACGGTGCCGGTGGTATGTATCCCGGTGGCCAATATGGCTCTTACTATAACCAATACTATCCCCGGGAATACTATGACAACGGTGTCTACTTCCCTTCGACCTCCTACCACAATCGTGGCTGGGGTGCCCCCGACTACGCCCAGCGTTGGTTGGGTAGTGGCTATGGCAACTACGACCGTAGCTTTTTCAGCGGTATCCACAACCAGTTGGGTTCGCCTTCGATGTATGGCGGTTCGCAGCTGGCCTTGGCCGCCAACCCCCTCACTTACCGTAACTACCACAGCCAAGTTTACGGTGGCATGCTTCCCTATGGTGGCGGCGCTGCTGCCGGTGGTCACCACCACTCGATGTTGCACAAGCTCGGTATGGAAGGTATGGCCGCTGCCGCTGCTTTCCAGTCTATGCGTTTGTGGGAAAACCGTCGTCGTCAATTGGGCTTGGAAATGTCTCACCCCGGTGCCCGTGATATGATCCACGGTGCCGCTATGGCCGAAGCCCTCCGTTTGAACCACAGCCTTGGTGGTATGAATTACGGTTTTGACCCCGCCATGATTGCCCAGCAGTCCGCTTTGGCTGCCAGTCAACTTTATGGCATGCACTCCACTGGTTTCCACACTCCTGGCTATGTCAACCCTTACTACTAAAAGGTTGAGCTTTTTTAGAGGGTTAAGCTTTGTTTTTCTATTTCTGATTTTGTCGGGGTTTCATTTTATTCAATTCTGTTTCTACAGAATCCTTCTCTGTTTTTTCGCCCATTGCCATAATATACGTCAACGTATAGAGTTGCGATTACCTTGTCCTATTTTCGTTTTCTAGTATAGCCTTTCACGGGGTTGTATTCATAAATAAATTGTTCCCTGTCTTTTATTCGTAATTGTTATGGAAATGTATTAAAGCTGGACAACCTCAGTGTGACTTTTGCGTCAAAATGTGATTATCAGCGAAAACGCCAGGTTGGATTTTACCGCTCAAAATCACAAGTGTAACACCACCTTTATTTTTTTTTCTCGTACTCGATTCAATCCAAATCTTGTTCAATAAATATTTTTCACTAGTCCACTCTGCATTTCCATTTGCTTTTTTTTCTATTATTTATTTTCCCCTCTACACAACATATTACTACACCAATGGAAGAAACACTACAAGACCACTTTGACGAACTGGTGCTTTGCGCCAGACTAGGCGAGTTAGACAATGTACAGGAAATTACCCGCATACTACAAACGACCCATCCCGAGTTCACCCAAGTGGCACAGATCCTTGGTGCGAAAAACACCCAGGGCAATACTGCACTTCATATGGCGGCGGCCAACGGTCACCAAGGTAAGTTTTCACATTTGGACGAGCTAATCGGCATAGTGAACAGATAATGCATAGCAAATGCAAATGAATGCCATGTGCAGCTTTGGAAACATGTAGTCTGATTTTAAATGCTTTGAATGTTTACTACCGTGGACCTGAGGATGACATTAGCTAACTTGTGTATTTTAAAAATTCTATACTGCTTTCGCTACCCAGATGTACTCCGTTACCTATTAGATAATTTAACCCCGGCCCAAATCAACCAGACCAACGAACAAGGCAACACTGCGCTACACTGGGCTGCGGTAGCTGGCAAGGTCGATTCGATACGGTTATTATTGGAAAAGGAAGCCGACCCTCTGGTGAAAAATAGCGCTGGTAAAACTGCCATTACTGAGGCCGAACAGGTGGGGCATGACAACGTGGTTAGTTTTCTGTTGGATAATGTGGACGATTCTAAAATTAAGTTGAACATGGATGATGACGAATAGTAATTCTTACCAATAAATACCCCTCACTTTTTATATTTAGGTGATCCATTGGGTGTTTATGGGTTACGGGGTGATAATAGTAAAATGTAATATATTTATTCACCAACCTATTTTGATGGTAAATGAAAGTGTCAATAATAATAGCAATATCAATAATAATATAGATGTCATAAGAAATACCCATGATAAGGTTGGTTTACGACTCTTCAGCAATCACGGCAAGTTGAGCAATCGAATTTTCACGATTCAAGTCAGCAATGGCTAGGGGGATGCCTTCCTTCTGGCACCGGGTAATCAAATGCATGGCCTCTAACGAACTGCCACCTATATCAAAAAATGTACTATCCAAAGAGATCAAGTCTGGGTCAGTGTTGAGCACCTCAGCCAATAGTGCCACCAAGCGCTCTTCCATTACCGTCATCGATCGAGCACGTAGCACCTTGGAAGTCACACCCGGAGCTTGGGAGGTTTTTACCAGGTCAACTATGGGAAGGGCCTTGCGGTCCAGTTTACCCGACACCGTATGGGGAAACTCGTCTAACCCAACAATGGTATACGGTATCATATAAGACGGTAACCGACCTCGCAATACACCCAACACTTGCCTCTTATCCCCCGTGGACGGCACCACGAATCCAATGAGTTGGGAACCCTGTACCACTACACACGCCTGCTGAACAGCGTCGCATGCCAGGAGGGCCGATTCCACTTCACCGAGTTCCACCCGATACCCTCGAATTTTCACCTGTTGGTCAGCCCTTCCGATACATACAATATCCCCCGTGGGTGTCCATCGCGCGAGATCACCCGTACGGAATAACCTACCCGTGAGTCCAAACGGATTGTCAATAAAATGCGCCGAGGTCAATTCCGGTCGATGTAAGTAACCCCTGGCAATACCTCGCCCTCCCAAATAGAGTTCACCAACAACCCCCACTGGCACCGGCCTTCCACATCGATCCAGTATATAACCAGCATCATAGGGTAAAGGTTTACCAATAGTTACAGGGAGTCCCACCTCTAGTGCAGCGCAGTGGGTAACGATAGTGGCTTCTGTAGGTCCGTAGGCGTTAAACAAGCGCACATGGGGCGCCCATTTTTGCACCAACTCTTGAGTAACGGATTCTCCACCCAGCATAACGCAGTCCAGTCCGGGGTAATGGGTGGGCTCGAGCGTATGTAACATCGACGGAGTACACATCAACACGGTGCAGTGGCCTAGTACACTATGGATGTCCCGGTGGGCCAACTGAAGTGTTCCACCAAATGACAGGGTTACCCAGATTTCAGCAATGGAGGCATCAAACGTGGGTTGGAACTTGAAGGGAACAGTGGACTCGCGTGTAATTTGCGCATACTGCTGGAGTCCCCCTAGGGTGTAGGTTACCGCTGCGTGTTCAATGGGAACACCTTTGGGCATACCAGTGGTCCCGGAGGTGTAAATCACGTAAGCTAATTGCGAGTTTTGGATAGGTAAAGTATCACGGGTGATTTTGGAGCCCGGGAACCAATCTTCCAAGGTTTCCGGTAGGAACACGCAATGAGTCATTGATACCAAATCAATCAATTGGGAGGAACGACCTAGTACAGCTGCGCATTTACTATCTTTTACAATTAGCCGTTGGCGTTCGGTAGGAAACTCGGGATCAATAACGACAAAGGCGGCACCCAGTTTCCAGATAGCTAGTTGACATACCAACAAACTCGCTGATACACCACTCACTATGCCCAATATGGTGTCCTCTACTAATGCTTGATCGGCGAGTTGATGTTGCAAATGAACCACTAGAGCATCTGCCAGGGAATTAAGCTCGCCATAGGTATACGAAGCTGTATCGGTACGTACTGCCACTTGCTCTGGTATTTCAGCACAGAGAGCCAGGAATCGGTCGTGGACTTTAACTTTCTGCGGATTATCGTCATCGCCATCAGAGACATTGTTACTCATGTCCGAGAGTTCATCCGTACTGGTAGCCCAGTGGTGTAGCAATTGGGATCGCTCCTCGTCGCTTACAAGGTGAAATTGGCCAACTGACATATCCAAATCAGCCGTAACTAGCCCATGTAAAGCAGCAGTAAAATGTTGACAAACCTGGCGGACGAATTCCTCCGAAAACAATTTTCGATCGTACTTGAACATTAGGTGTAATCCCTTATCTACTACATCAACGGCCACACAAAACGGATGACTAGTAAAATCCTTGTAACCGTGGTGTTCCAACTGAATGGAGCTCACCTCTGCGTTGGCCGTCCTTGGGTAATTTTCCACCACTAAAATAGTATTAAACAAGAGTTGATTTTCGGGAAACTGACACCACGACTTGATATCATCCAAGCTACAGTGTTGAAATCCAGTAAGTCGAACGCTATGGTCATGTACCGCTCGTACCATATCGCGCAATGAGGTATCTGCGGTGGAGCTTACCCGGCAGGGAATGGTGTTGATGCATAGCCCAATAATGTTTTCCATACGGGGAATAGGACTCGTGCGACCTGACACTACCGTACCAAATACTACGTCGTCTTGGTTGACATAATGTTGAAGCACCAACGCCCACGTAGTTCGCAGTGTGGTAGATAAGGTCACTTGCTGAGACTGAGAAAACTCGTTAATTCGACTGACGTCCGTTACCGAGTGTTCGACCATACCGTACAGGTCCCCGGGCAAATCGCTTCTTGAATGGGAATCCTGGGGTGCGGGGGCAACCAAGTACGTGGGTTTCTTTACATCGGCCAATTCCCGAGTCCAAGATTGACGAGCTTGGTGCATATCTTGGGTAATTACATATTCCACGAAATCACCATAGAAACCCCTGTTTAACGGGGTGACTCCTTCATAGCGTTGTACTAATTCCTGAACCATTAAACCTAGAGACCATCCGTCCAGAATGAGGTGATGGGCTGTAAATACAAACCGATGATAATTCGGAGATTCCCGAAACAGTCCGAACCGCACCATCGTATCAAAGGGTTGAAATCCTGCTGCTAAAGTTTGCTCCACATATTTTTCTACAGTTTGGTCCAAGGTACCGTTCGGACATTCCTCGATGGTCCACTGAGGGGTAAACGATTTGGTTACCACTTGCAATTGCAAAGTGGGGTGTAGCGTAGTACCCAATAGGAAGCGAGTTCGGAACACCGCATGGTCCTGAGCTAGAGCTTGCCAAGCCTTTTGGAACCGTTCGTGATCCAATGGCCCACGTATGGTATAAGTGACTTGAATTTGGTAAGCGGTGGGGTCTTTACGCAGCGCATGTAGGAAATTCTCCTGGAGGGGCAAACATGGATAGAGATCATCCACTTCCAAACTGTTTAATCCCCACCGGGCCAAGTCTTGGTCCATTAACCCGTAGAACCCAGGTTCATCCAATTTAAGTAATGGGAAATCCGCTACGGTGAGACAGGGTTTCTGATGCTGCAAAACCATCCGAGCTAAACTTTGGACTTGATCCCGCCATTCGTTGACCAGACCGTGTACCGTGTTTTCCCGGTAGTAAATCGATGAGGTCGCTAGTCCAAGCTGCAGACGTTGGTCCTTGTCAAACGAACAATATGTTGTCCATAAGCGTGACATGGGCTCATCCTTGCGGATATCGTGACGCCAAGGCACGGAAGAGTCGGCGAATCGCCAAAAGGCTTGGCTTGAAGCCATGTGGTCGAACCGACCCGTGAAATTAAATAAAATACGGTTACGCACTGCGGGTTCTACTTTGAAATTCTGCGAGTAATCCTTTGGGGGTAAATCTCCTCCAGCTTCCTGGGTAGTCTTAAGGTACCGCATTAAGCCGTATTCAAAACCCTGCTTGGCCGCAGATCGCAGCCGATGTTTGACATGGCGTAGCAACATATTTTCCCATGGATTCTCTGTGGACTCTAATATTAATGAGCTTTGCGTAGATGGTAGATGAAATGCCACGGGATAAGGAGCCGTAAACCAGCCGACCGTTCGGGAAATGTCTATACTGGTTTCCCACGGGTGGCGTCCGTGACTTTCTAATTCCACTTCAAAGGACTGGGTACCAAACCGATAGTGTAAAGCGATAATTAAACCCGCTAGCATAAATTCCTGGGGGGTTATTTGTGCCAACTCGGCCACTACATGGAATAATGCCCGGGTATCCTCAAGGTCTAGTGTAGAACTACCCACTATTGCAGTATGGTAGGTAGGTTGGTTAGGTTCCTTTAGGAATGTGGCACCTTGTTCCACGGGTAGAAATTCTACTGGGTCGTACCTAGGCCAAGCATCCTCCAATAAAGGTAACGTTTGCGCGCGTTCTTGTACAAGTTGGGCCCAATGCCGGAAAGATATGGTTTTAAGAGGTAAGTTACCACCTATTAATAATTTGTGCAGGTCCTCCAAGAGTATCCGCCATGATACTAAATCGACCACAAAATGATGAATGACTAAAAATACCATCTGTTGAGAACCCACGGTGAACAGCCCACAGGCTAGGGCGGGTCCTGAGTGGGTAATTCGTACCGTGGTCTGAATTTTCTCAATCCAAGTTTCCAGTTCCTCGGCAGAAAATGTGGCTTCTTCTACATGAACCAGTTCTTCAACCGCCGTGCCACCGGCTACGTCTGGTAATACACGTTGTTGCCACCCTTGTGGGGTGAGCATCACCCGCCCACGCAACATATCATGGTGGTTCACCAGCTGAACTAATGCGGACAACAACATATCCCTGGTGAGGGGAATCTGGCACGTTAATAAAAATGACTGGTTAAATCGATCCATGTACCGGAAACCGCTATTAAAATACCATTGTGATACCGCCGTCCAAGGCACCAAGCCAGTGGGAGCCACGTCTGACGCACCCAATTTTCTCAGGCCGGAGTTTTCTGATTCGGTTGACCACGTTACCTGTTGGGCTAGCTCGATCAGCATGGGGTATCGTAAGATTTGCGCTACGCTAACTTTGATTCCTTGCCTTTGGCATTGTACAGCGTATTGGATGGCCGATATGGAATCTCCACCCAACTGGTAAAACGAAGTCGTTGGGGTCACCGCACTGGTTTCCAAACTCAAAGTGGTTACCAGCGCATTCCTTAGGGCCACTAGCATCGGGTCGTTCAGAGTGGTGGCATCTGCAGATTCCGTGGATTCGCTGTTAGAACTATCGGGGGCCAAGTCTCGTTCTTGTAGGGATTGTCGGTCGACTTTTCCGATGGACGTACGAGGCATATCGGACAGGGTGATAATACGGTCGGGTAGCATATACTGGGGTAATTTTTTCACCAGCACTGATTTGACTATCCGGGGATCAACCTCCGCCGGCGTCAAGTATAAAAGCAACTGACGTTCATCCTTCACCACCGCAACTGCAAGGGTAACTTCGGGTATCATCAGACATACCGATTCAATCTCAGTTAGTTCGATTCGGAAGCCGCGTAGTTTTACCTGCAAGTCCTGCCGACCATGGAACAATACGGTGCCATCCGGTAGCCAACAGACACGGTCACCAGTGCAATACATTCGACCTTGTCCAAACGGGTTGGTCAAAAATTTGGCTTGGGTCAGTTGCGGACGTTGCCAATAGCCCTTTCCAATCCCGCGTCCACTAATACACAACTGACCAGGAACACCCGGGGGAACCGGGCGAAGTAGTTCATCTAAGATGTAGCAAGAGACGTTGGGAATCGGTTGACCAATCGTTACGATGGACTCTGGCGAGACTTGCCACCCCATACAACCGATGGCGGTTTCCGTGGGGCCGTACAGGTTGACCAAAGTTAATTGAGAGGCCCACCGTTGAGCCAGTTTGAAAGACAAAGCTTCCGCCCCCACGGCTACAGCGCGAAGATTAGGATAGTCACCTGGGTCCACTGTAGATAATAGCGAAGGGGTCACCATACATGTGGTGGCACGGTGGAGTTCATGGTGGAAATCGTCCTCTTGAAGAACCAAGGTACCACCCGCGGCGAAAATGGAAAAGATTTCTACTAAACAGCCGTCGAAAGCCACGTTAAAACACTGCAGAAATCTATCGGCGGGGCCTAGTTCAAGTATGTCCTTGACGTAGAGAATAAAATTTAGGGCTGCGTCGTGGGCGACAGGTACCCCTTTGGGTTGGCCGGTAGTACCAGAGGTAAACACAATATAGGCCAAGTCTGTCGCTTCGGAAGTGGGTAGACTTTGCAAGTATTCCCGGTAAAAGTTTACATTAGTGGAATCGGGATGACTGAGCACATCGTCTACCAGCATCACCTGTTGAGCGCCGTAGGATAAATCCACCGTAGCGAGATTTTGTAACTCTACCAAAGTCAACAATAAGGGCCGTCCAACTTCAGCCAAACTAAACCTTAACCGTTCTGTAGCATTATGAGGATCCATGGGTACTACCACTCCTCCGATCAGGAGTACTGCGAGGTACGATACCACGAACCACACTGAACGTGGTAGTAATAGACCGACCGGTTGGGTAGGTGCCACACCACGGCTCTTAAGAATCATGGCCAGACGCAATACCAGGCTGTAAATTTGTTGATAGGTGTAAGCATCTTGTAAAGTTTCAAGGGCAACCCGATCAGGACAAAGGTGTGCCTTTTCAGTGAACAGTTGATGAAGTAGCATACCATCCTCGGGGTACCGGCGAGAAGGACCTTGGGACCAGCTCTTGACACTCTCTAATTCTGACTGGGAAGCCTCTGTCAAACTCCCCACCAGATTGGTCCCTGCACTACCTACGATACTGTGCAGTGCATGATCAATATAATCCACTATAAACTGCACGTAACCGATGGCGTATCGTCCCGGGTGGTACATTATGTGCACTTCGAGCTGACCGTCGTCCCGATCTTTAAAAATACCGTTTAATGGGTATTCAGTAGTGTTGCGACCCGCCACCATGGCACTATCTATATCAAAATCGGAAGCAGCTACATAATCATCACCCGTCGAAACGACTGGGAGACGCTCGTACATTACCAACGATCGGAATAATTGGACGTCACCAGCTAGTCCTGCCCATCGTCGGATATCCGACAAACTTGTTTGTTCATACTCCATTATATTACCAAACTGGAGTTGCACTTCGGCTAACCAGTCCACCACCGGTTGTTCTCCGTCAGGAATGGTAATCCGTAGAGGTAGCGTGTTAATGCAAGGTCCTACCATGGACTCGATACCGGGGATGGTACCATCACGACCGGACAATGTCACCCCAAAAGTCACCTCGGCTACGTTAGACAGGTAACGGTGAAGCATCAAAGCCCATATCCCGATAATCAAGGTGTTGGGGGTCAAATGGTTCTGTCGACAAAACTGTAGTAATGCATCACGTGTTGGACCTACCGCCCGCGTGAACACTTCACTGGTACTTTCCGGTTCAGCAGTGGAATTTGCCAAAACGGGGAGTGCCAAATCTGGTGTCGGACGAATATCTTTCATAGCCGTTGTCCAGAACTGGCGAGCTTGATCTCTACTTTGGCTCTGCAAGTGCGTAATAAATCGATGGTACGGCACTGGTGGAGGCAAACTTTCATTATGGTACAGGCGCCAAATTTCGTCTAGAACCAACGTACGGGACCACGCATCCAATATTGCGTGGTGAAAGGTCAAGATAGCCAGATAGCGGTTAGATTCCCGTTTAACCAGGGCAATCCGCACTAGAGGCTGACTGAGAGTAAACCCTCGTCGTTCGTTGGAGAGCAAAAGGGATTTGATCCAGTCCTCTTCCTGAGCTCGAGATGTACACGGTTGTTCACTGTAGTTCCATTCAAACTCGAACCGGCGGGTGATCACCTGTACTGCTCCTCCTGGACAGGAAGGCGCTGTATTGGTCTGACCGTCGGTAAGAATAACGAACTGGGTCCGTAATACTTCGTGACGTTCCCCCATTGCCCGCCAGGCCTCTCGGTATCGGTCAGGGTCCAAGGGACCTTTTATCTCACAGACTGTTTGAGTGACGTAAGATGTGGGGTCCTTTAAAGTGCTAACTAAGAAGCCATGCTGTAGACTGGATGCTGGCTCTACAAGTTCCACGTTCTCAGCGGTAATGTCCAGCGAACGGTAAATATCTTCCAGTATGCTTTGATGCTGGGCGGGGCTAATACCCGGGAGTTGCACCATTTCCACCGGCGAAGGAACAGAGGACCGCCGGGAAAGACTTGACGACGGAGGGGAGGGAAGTGCATTCTTGGTAGTTAGTCGATTAGAGACGATTTCGGCCAGGGCAGCAATGCTGCGGTGCTTAAAAATGTCACCCACAGTGACCACCAAGCCAGCGGTATAACACCG
>JANBPY010000373.1:0-11207 GCA_027577015.1 Dispira parvispora
TCAATACCTATCACCAAGCTCTTGCTGTGATTCATGTACGAGATGAAAGGCGGTAGTAAGAGGTGAATCAGGAGAGGATTGGCTTTGAGCAGCATTGTAATAAAATATTATTACCTAACTTGAGCACCCAACACCATTTACCCCTCATATGTGAAGATGGAGGAAACGGGTTAGTGCTGTATGCAGCTATGTGACCAAGATTCATTGCTAGCCCTGAGTCCACACGTTGCATTCTTGGCACTTTCCAATTTATTTTCTACGGCATGTGGAATGGATAACAAAAATCTACTCAAGAGAAATAATAATCAACCAACAAGTAAAAATCACAAGGAACGAGGTTCTGCAGCAGAAACTGGCATACAAATCATCTAATAATAGCAGTTGTGTCAGCTAAGCATTGGAAAACGTTGACGGGTCGCCCACAAATTCACTGCAAATATCTGCGGAAGGATGCTTTATAACGTTTTTCAAAAGGGTCAGAAAGTTTGCATAATCACCGTCCGTTTTAATAGAAAAGGGCTTAACGTTCGCATATCTACGCATCGTATAGGCCAAGAGTCGCTCAGCTGAGTATTCCGGATGGCGAGGATACCATATTACTTCAAAATAAGTGTTTACATCCGATTTTTTGCAATAGATGACTACAATGGCATCTGGGTTTCTTAAGGCTTGAGATATCGCCGCACTGGGCTTATACCCTCCCCCACGATTGTGTTCGAATAATGTCGATCGGTGTAAAGATCTTTCTCTAGATTCCCTATGGGCCAATCGTCGATGAACCCTTTCCCCCGAAATTACTACACTGCTGTCTGGTGTAGCAGTTTTACTCAGTTCCGAATATTTACCATGCATTCGGTTTAACATAGACCGATAGTCCTTGGGATTCAGTTCTATTACATCAGGAGTCAGGGGTTCGCCTGGCAAATCCATCTGGTTCACGGTTTGTTTAAACTCATCTATGTTGGTAAACGGCGGAAAGTCCATGGCACGGTTTACAAGCCAGGTTCTTGCGCCAACCTTTTCTTGTTGCACTTTTACTGCGTTGGAACTGTGGGGTGTATTCCGACCAGTAAAATCGGGTGGGTTTCCATTTATCGAAGCCATCAGCGGAAGGTTAAGAGCCTCAGTACTTGAAATATAACCACTTTGGTCGACACGGGAAGGGTTTCCTTGAAACGTTTCTTGGAAAAGTGGACTATACAAAAATGGCTGGCGATATTCATTTTGTACGCTCTTCTGGACCTGTTGCGGCATAGTTGAGTATAACTGAGTAATTGCCCTGTAGGTCCACATAGTATGCAAGGCTCGTGTCTTCATTTTCTGGAGTCGGGCAGTCAGGGACAACGGGTCACCGGCAGAAGTTACTATGGAATGGTGGTTTTCATATTTGGGGCGCCTGTCTTGGCCTGCTGAACCACATGGCAGAGTAACCAACAGACTGCAAAGGCCAAAAGCGAAAAATACTCTGGGATAGAGCATATTGGTTTAAGTGAAAACGACACCCTGCTCAAAGGAAAGTGCAGGCTAAGGGAAATGGAAAGGAAACACACTGGTTGAGTGGAGTACGTCTTAGCCCAGAAAGTAGGCACTGTGGAGTAGAGTGGACAATGAGTTATCAATAGGAAATCGCTAACATTAACAAAAAAATTGGAAAGAAATACCGGTGTGAATGAAAAAAAAGCCACTTGGGGCGAAATCAACTCCCAATATATATCATATGGACCTTGTATGAGGGGGAAAAAGCAAGAGCAGCAGATAAACGCGGGTGGTCAAAATGCCCAGGAATGATATATGTAGCACTTGGCCAACCATAAAGTATATGGTGGTAACACACCCACGATGTACGCTGATGGAAATAATATTCACGATTGGTTAAGCCATGTGGAACCAATGTACAAAGCAACGTTGATATCGTGAGGGTTTGAAATGGACCATTCATCATTATCATTAGAAAGTGGTCGCTAGAGCCAAGGACGTGATAGCGCTTGTGGTTTCGTACTCTCCACTCGGCTTTGTGATTTGCTCTCTTTCTACGCAAATTCATTGCCATTAAATTACCCTGGTTAAAAACGATGATAGTCTTGCCTGTTCTCACCCGCGAATGCCGATATTACCCGTAGTACTGTAATATTAGAGTTACTCCATAGCCCGGCTTTTAAACTAACCCCTCATGAAGACATATTCCTGGCACCATTTAACCCTGCCGTGACTTGTTTATTCAGTGCTGCTATAATCCATCCAAGGACCGGCGCTGACTATATTTCCTTTTCCTTGCTTGAGTCACCCCATATTCGAAGGTAGTACTTTCCAATCGCAGGCTTAGGCATAGTTGCACAACTCGGTGGCACTGCTTCGCATCGGCTCGGATAACACTGTAAATTTTTTTAACAGCTGGCTTTAACTGGCTGACTTTTCAAGGCTGTCAGTATTTAATGTCATGCTCTTTGGCAAACAGAACTAGGTAATTATTCCACCAAAGCCGGTGCTATCCTGGGTAGGCTATAATATACCACTTTGTATAGCTATTACCTGACCTTGATCTATATTTACCATACTGTGAAACACCCTTACATGTATAGTGATAATAATTGTCACTCGTTCAACGCTGTCAATGATATCATGCTTGTCCTTTGTTTTACGAAATATCACCAGTTTAAGCAATCGCTTGAAACTGAAGGTTTTTAAGAAGGAAGGTAATATCAGTCGTTGTAAGTATACTAGGTCTAATCCACCAGGTACACGACAATATAAATTCCATTAGGGGGGAGGATAGCACAAATGTAGTCCTATTAGCTACACCATGACTCCTTACATCCTTGATGTTCCCCTATGGCATGGAACAAATAACATAGGCCATCCTGTGGGCCACTATACAATCAGGCTTATTCTCTGTCCCGAATGCTGTACAGATGCTGCAAGCTGGTTGCTTGGTTTCGCCTGTATAGCGTATTTGAAGTAAAAGAATAGTACCAACGAAAATTAAACTAGTAACGTTTTGTGCGGGATTTATTCAACCCTGGCGGATTTATCTCTACACACCTCACAATATAAACCAGTCATATGAGTGTCAATGAACGTAGTAGGGTACAATTTCGCCCTTCCGTTCCTTTACTTTTGCCAACATCCACATGATTATTGCCCGACTTGTATGCTGACAAAGTGGTTCTGATGGAAAAAAAAAGTTTCTTGCGTGACGACAGGTGGCGCAAGTGCTATTCATGACTGGTAAAGGAAGGGTAAAGAGGGTAACTAAGCCCCATGATGCTCAGACTGGATGGATAGCACTCTCGCATACTTGCGGTGGCTCCGAATGGTCAATGGGGTGACCTAGGGAGGCGGCGCCTGTGGTGTCACAGGGCAGGACATCGGGTTATGTATAGGTAATGAGGTCCTTGGCTTTACGTTCTACGTTGCAACCTTTTCTAGTGCGTGTGTGAGCCTATTGTATAAATAGTTAATAGTCCCCCAGATCTTTGGGAGTTTTTTTTATCAACACAGTGCCAAAGTGGAGCAGTATTGAGTATTGTCAAATCGTTAAGCAGTAGACCCTTTACCACATTTTTCCCAAGAAGTGTTAGGCCTGCTCCTTGTTTATGGGAGTGCCCTAACCATTAGCCACTACGCTTGTCATAAAGGTAGAACACAACTTGAAAACAGTCCCCTTTTTTTATTCCCGTTTGGTATTTAATCGACCTATTGTAACGGTGAGATTGGCCATGCACGGACTGACGAACCAAAGGTTGGCTTTTTTCCTAGGCGGGTCGCTCTTTGGAGCGTTGATTACGATTGGCCTAACCCGACCCAAGGCCAACGCACCCGTGGTTGTACCAACACCCACTTCTCCACCACCACCACCACCTTCGCCACCGAAAGATCGTCTGCCTCCCAAGCCACCTGTGCCGACCACCAAACCCACCCTACCTATAGGTAATGCGGAACTTCTCAAGTCATTGCAAATGCTGGGGTTTCCGGGCCCAGTGGCCGACACCCGAAACCACAGCGCTTATGTGAGTAATTGGAACCGGCAATTGCGTAATCCCAACTGGGTATTTGAACACCTGACCCGGGATAATATCCGGCGACCTGCCAAGGACGGAAAGGATGATCCCGATCGTACCCATTCCAACTTCCGTGAAGACAAGAACATTCCGCCTACGTTTCGCAGTTTACTCAAGGATTATTTCAAGAGTGGATACGATCGGGGACATTTGGTACCGGCGGCGGATGCCAAGCGGTCGCAGGAAGCTATGGACGAGACGTTTCTCCTGAGCAATATCAGTCCGCAAGTGGGGCAGGGGTTTAATCGGGACTATTGGGCTTATTTCGAAACATTTACCCGGCGACTCACTAAGCATTTTAGTGACGTGTATGTATTTACCGGACCTTTGTACCTGCCTAAGCCGATCCCAGGGTCCCCTGGCCGGTTTAAGTTGGAGTTTGAAGTAATTGGCAGTCCTCCGAACGTGGCGGTGCCTACTCATTTTTACAAGGTGATTGCCGTCAAGGACGCCCAGGGTGTCTATGCCTTGGAAGGATTTGTGTTACCCAATGCCGTGATTCCCGACAAAGCTCCACTGACCTCGTTTGTGACTCCTGTTGATGCCATTGAAAAGGCCGCTGGCCTCACCTTTTTCGATAATATGCCCCAGCTGCGTGATCCCCGCCTGACGGTGTCGCTGTGTAGCACCACCCAGTGTTCGTTGACGGAGAGCCAGTTGTATATCGATGCCATCAAAAAGAAGAAGGCTTTGAATCCTCCCCAGGCTTAGCCAGACAAGAACTAGAGAGAGATGTGCCCATCTGATTTTACGTCATGGCGATGATTTATATTTAAATTTGATTTTGTTACCCTAAGGATGTGATCACAGTATTAAAGTAGACAAGTCATTTGATAAAAGCGTAAAGGAGGGAGAGTGAAGTTCACTATACACACTGTTTAATCATGGGAACAGATCAGGGTGGAAAAGGGTTATCGCTACTGACAACGTTCCCTTTGGTGGTAATGTCATGACATATGCCGCTTTGTTGTCGGTGTTTGAACTACTGATTCAGGCCTGACTTTTCCCTGGATTTTTTTTCCTTCTTCGTCTCGGTATTGTTTGACTATTGTTGTTAAAAGCACTTCTCTGCTCTTTTACCCCTGTCTATTGTTTTACGCTCTCTTCACGCAGTTTTCTTTGAGTCCTTTTGTCCATGCGAATCTTCCCCTTCCGTTGAGTTTATTCTGCAGTTGTTGGTCGTGTGTACAGCGGGTGCAGGCCATTCATCTTGTTATCTCCACGATTATTAACTAGTTGTTCATATCCTGTTCTTACCAGCTGGCTTGGCCAACTTCTACTAACCCTTTTTCATTATTCCTCCCAGTTCGCTTACTTTTCCTAACCCTATTTAGACATAATTGCCAAACTCCAGAAACCAATTCTTGTTCCATAACGATTAGCTTATACTGCCGTGCTCTAGTATGGAGTCGACCCTGGCTTCACAAGGCTCTGCTGGTTCTCATACTACCCGTGGTTCCGGCCACAGTCGTAACACCACGGCTAAGCGAGTAGTGGTGCCCCAGGGAACCCGGATAAAGGACACCGATTTGCTCCAAACTGAGGAATCCACCTATGTCGACAACTACTTCACCACCCGTCGCTACCGCCATCCTTATGCAACCCTCGACCGCAGTTTCCGACTCTTTGACTGGCGTTTAGTGGACAAGTATCACACTTATGGTGCGATCTTGGCAGTGTGTCTTCGCATCGGTATTGACCCGCCGGACATTACCAAACCCGAAGTGTGTGCTAAATTGGAAGCTTGGATCGACCCTTTTGCGGAACCACCCAATGCGGCCTTGGCTCGGATTGCTCAGAATTTATACAAACAGTACGAGTTTCTGAACCAAAATTTGCGTTGTAAATTATTGACTGACCCAACTATCGAGGATACTAAGCGTAGTACCGTACATATGCGACGGCAGGCCAAGGGGGGTCGGATCCTGTTTCATTACAACGGTCACGGTGTACCCAAACCTACCGCCAATGGAGATATTTGGGTGTTCAATAGTAACTACACCCAGTACATGCCTGTATCGGTGCAGGATATCCAGATCTGGTTGGGCAGCCCCGGGGTGTTTGTGTACGACTGTTCGGCGGCCGGAAATATTCTGGAGGCGTTTGTGAAACATGCCAAACGTAAGGATATCGAGTGGTTGGCTGCCGTGAGTGCCCAAACCGAACGAGATATCTTGGGAATCCCTCCACCCTCCGGTGGTGCCTCGGCTAGTACCACTTCTCGCTCGGCTACCGATTCCCATTCGCGACCTAGCTCCAAAACCCCCGGGTTGGCCTCGTTGCCACACTCTCACAGTGTTCATTTTGCGGCGTGTCGGGGTGACGAAAATTTACCCATGTCCCCCCATTTACCCGCCGATGTGTTTACAGCGT
Source organism: Dispira parvispora (assembly GCA_027577015.1). Classification (NCBI taxonomy): domain Eukaryota; kingdom Fungi; phylum Kickxellomycota; class Dimargaritomycetes; order Dimargaritales; family Dimargaritaceae; genus Dispira; species Dispira parvispora. The sequence goes on from JANBPY010000373.1 coordinate 6,432, forward strand.
GTATGACCACCCCGGTGGAGATGGCGATGCGGTGGTGGATCATGCGGCACGGGCAACTGACCGAGTTTAACCAAGCGGCGGTGACCATGGTGCCGGGCGAGGTCAATAACCGCCGTACCCCTCTGGGGGAGATTAATTGGATTTTTACCGCCATTACCGATACCATTGCATGGAATACCTTACCCAAGGAGGCCTTTAAGAAACTCTTCCGACATGACATGTTGATCGCCAACCTATTTCGTAATTTCATGTTTGCAAGTCGAGTAATGCGTTATTATGGTTGCCATCCGATGAGTTACCCCGAGCTACCTAGCACCCACGACCATCCGTTATGGGAGGCCTTTGAACACGCCTTGGACGACTGCCTGGGTCAGTTACCGGACTTTTACTCGGCGTCCCAGAACCAACTCCACTACGAGTACATGCCCTCGGATTTCTTTACCTTTCAACTGGATTCGTTCGAAACTTACCTTAGTTACGGAGCCCCCCAAAACCTTCACCCGGAGCTCTTACCCATTATCCTCCAGGTTCTGCTGAGCCAGTTACACCGGAATCGGGCGTTACGGCTACTTGCAGAATTTCTACGATTCGGACGGTGGGCCGTCAATGAATGCCTGGCTGTGGGAATATTCCCGTATGTGCTCAAACTGATCAGCAGTAGTCAGATGAATTCCCGTGGCTACCTCGCGGCCATTTGGCACGCCATTATCAGTGTGGACTACAGCGTACGGTACGATCTTTTGCGCAGTAACGCGCCCACTTATTTCGTCGAATTGCTCATGGACGAGAATCCGAATCTATTGGACATGACCCCCGTAACCGTGGCGGCCTGTCGGGTTCACTGCTTAATGTTGTTGACCCACCTGTGCCGCGATTTCCCTGAAGCCCAGCAGGCTTGTGGGCAGTTGGAAGTGTTGATTCCGCATATGAATACATTGTTAGAACCCACCAATAGCACTCCTACTCGGCAGTGGGCTTGTTTACTATTCTCGGAATTGGGTAAAAATCACATGGGTAACGTGCACCAGGCTATCCAGGCCGACCTCCATGAAGCCATTTTCCCACTGCTGGAGGACCCGGTGGTGGAAGTTCGGGCTGCGGCTGTGAATGCGCTTGGTGCCTTTTTCGGGCCCATCGTCAAGACAGAGCATACGGTCAATATCGAATTAATCATTGCTATCAACTTAATCGGCGTGGCCCAGGACGCTTCCCCGGTGGTGCGCAAGGAAGTGGTTATTGCATTGTCGCGCTATCTGAAACGGTACCCTGAACCGTTCTTTACCCTTGCTATGGAATCCATCCAACGCCGTCAACAGGAAGCGTGGTCAAACGTGACCAGTGTCAAGAGTGGGACAGGATCGCGTGGGACAACGGGCTCCCCAGCAGTGGCGGGAACTCGACACAAGTCTACCACGGGTAGTTCAAAGCGTGCATCGTTGCAGTCGTTGTCTCGCCAGAGTTCACTGCGCAAACCGGCCTTGTCGGCTACTCAGCCATCGCCGTACTCTAACCGCACGGCGGGGCAGTTGCACTTCCCTGGCAGTAACGCCGAGGAGAATGCATCGCATCACGCAGTGGCTTCTCCGGAGGTGGCGAGATCTTTAGCACTGGCCATTGCCCAACGTACTGTCGGAAGTCATTCCGATTCGGTATCGACTTCAGGTATGGGAGCAATGAGCGAAGGCCACGAAGATAGCACCGAAGCGAACTTGTCCACCGGCAGCCATCGGGGTGAATCAGATCAAGTGCCCAACGAAGCCTATCTGGCCATTTGGCGGACCATCCTACGGCTGTCGTCGGATCCCATGGCCGACATTGCCCAGCTGGCCTGTCTACTGGTGGACTTTGTGGTTCACCCGTTGATCATGGCCATTACGGCGATTAATAGCCAGGGGTGGTCCCACAAGGGTCCTACGCCAAGTAACGATAGTACCGACAGTTTACATTCGGTAAGTAGCACCCCGGGTGGGTATGGTCCTCGTCAACGGTCGGTTTCCTCCCATTATGCACCCTTGGTGTCACCCACATGGTCGGGGTCGTACCAAAGTACGGCTGGGGGGAGCCCTTCCGAAACTCCACGGGAGACTGTGTCAAGTCGGCCGCATCACACTAGCGACGCGTCGGCGCTGGAGGCCCTCAGTCATGCGGTGGGTAAGTACGCATTTACTACCACAACCGCTACTCCTCCAGAACTAGGTGATGCCACTCGTCGTCCATCCATGGGTAGCGGCAGTGGGTCTCCCCGTACCACACCACCCACTCCCACCAAGCAACGTGCGATGGATTCGCAAAGTATGGCATCCAAGCTCACTTCTAGTTTAAAACGATCCGCCTCGTCTACTATCAACTTGATGTACAACTTCACCGCTGGGAGCACGGGGTCGGTCCACCAGGTTTCACCAGCAGAAGTCTCGGGTGGCCGGGCGAACCCACCCTTGACCCCCACGGCCGCCCAGATGCGATTCCAAATGGCTCGTGGGGGTGCGTCAGGAGGCACCACCCTGGTCAATGACCCTGTGGGTACCGTACCTTCGAACCGTTGGTCGGCGGTGTTTTCCCATGAGGACCCTTCCCTACGGTCTTTGGATGCACCACTCGGTTTGGATAGTGCCTCTTGGGACTTGGGCACCAGTGTGAGTCGCACATTGACAAACACTCCGTTGTCTAAACTGGAACCTGGTCGGGGTAACCAAATGCCATACTTGCCACGTGAATGTACCCAGGAATCCCTCCAGTGGACCCTGACCCAATTGCCCACGTTTGAGCCACCGGTAGAATTGCCCCTGGTTTCGAAATATTTAGAATGGCAAACCCTACTAGTCACGGAGCCCTATCTACGGCAACCAGAGGACCAACAAGAAGGAAGTCGAGCGTACCTGTCTAGTGTGTGGCGCAAGACCCGTAACGACTCAGTCATTAGTGCTTTTGAATCGGCCCGCACTCGGGTGAGGGAAAATACTCGGTGGGATCGTTCCAACAGTATGTCTTTGGACCACACTCCTAACAAGATGCTCTTTCACCGCTACGAGAAACAACTTGTGGTGACCGACGGTAAACAGCTGGTATCCATTTGGGATTGGGATCGCCAGGTGCGACTTCATCAGTTTCAACTGACTCCGTTACTCAGTGGAATGCTACCTATGGATATTACACCGTATGTGGTGCCCCATTTAACTACCGGTACCACGTTGCCGTCAACACCTTCGGCCGGTGGAAGTACGCCCGCAGCGGGGCATCAAGGAGCGTCATCCTACTTTTTCTCGTCCCACTCGACTTCCACTGCTGCCCCTAGCGGTACACCGGCTTTGGAGGAACTTACGGGGGTGCTGCCCAACTTACCGCGGGTCACTTCGTTACAACTGATTAACGAAATGGACTATGCCGTTTTAATGGTAGGCACCCACGACGGAACTTTACGTTTCTTCCAGAATTACGCCGATCCCGACCAGTGTGAAATGGTAACCAGCTGGCAGAACTTTACCGAGCATGTACAGGATCGACGTCGGCCTACCAAGGTGGTGACGGAATGGGTGCAACGTACCGGTAAACTGTACGTGACGGGGTCGACCAACACTATTAACGTGTGGGACCTAGCAGAGGAGCGATGTGTGCGTAGAATCACCTCAAAGACCACGGGTATTGTCAATGTAGTGTCGGCGAATCAACTAGAGGGTCATTACATTTATTGCGGGGGATCTGATGGGGTGGTGCGGGTGTACGACGACCGAATGGCCCCTTCCCGGTGTCAGGTAATTATGCTGGGTGAACCATCCCCCTATGCAGTGATACAGGTCACACCACGGGCGAACGAACCTCATACTTTGATGTCGGCTGCCACAGACGGTCGAGTGCGTATCTGGGATTTGCGCAAATCGTCCGTATTAGGATCGCTGACGGCACATAGCTCGGGAGTACTTAGCCAATTGGTTGTTCACGACAATTTGCCAATCTTTGCCACGTCGTCCGGTACCTCGTCGGCGGCTTACGATAGTTATGCTGATACGAATGGTACTGGTAGTGGAGGGCCACATTCCTCAACCAATGGTGGTACCAAACAGCGGGGGGAAATTTCGAGCAATCATTCGGTTAAAATATGGAATACACGGTTTAAGTCGGTTGGAATTGTACGACATTATACCGGGCTATTGAGTCAGAGGGTGGCGTCGGTAACGGCGTTGGCGATGGACCACTTTAATCCGACCTTGGCTATGGGTAACGATGACTCTACTGTTACATTCTTGCGACCTGTATCCTAAAATCCTGCTATGGAGTATCGTAGTCAAAACATTTGAGCACCAGTACATTTCGGAGATATCCAATAATTCTATGTCATCATGGGATTCCATTCATTGGATTTCTTTACTACTACTGGTTCTTAAGCAACTGGTGCTGGATGGGGTGTACGATGAACATGATTTATTGATGAGGTACCCCGTGTTCTAAATTATGGTATTTAACTCTACCACGTCTTTATTGGGTTATCCGCTGTATTTTTGTTTCGTTTGGCTACAGATTTGCACATTTTGTTACCAATTCATTAATGCTGATTCTAGCAAATATTTTTTTTTACATTATATTCGGGAGTCATCAATGTTAACTAGAATCTATATTTATAAAGCGATGATGTGAATTCACGGGCTACCTTTACTATTGTGTTACTGGTAAGTCCTGAATTCCCTGGTAGGGGAAAAGTGAAGTCGGTGATTTTTCTTGCATTATATTTAACGATTTGGAGCAGAGTGTATTTCAGGGAAAACCATGTGACTCTATTTAGAA
>JANBPY010000374.1:0-11196 GCA_027577015.1 Dispira parvispora
CTTTGTGGTTCAAGCTCGTCAAAGTATGGCTTAATCCGACCCCTTTTCCCTTTTATTTCGTCCTGTATTACTAATATTGTGCGAATACACTTTGTATGCCATTGAAACGAATAGTACTTGCTAAACTTGCCAACTGTAGAGTCTGAACAGTTCTCCTATCTATTACCGACCGTATGAGCAACTAGGTAAGTTTGCTTGTTTTGTATACTTTTACCCGCTTCTATACCCGGACAAGCCCCAAAACAGTGTCCAGTTTGGTGAGGGGGAGGGGACCAGTCTCCTTGGCTCCACACGCTACTTTACCAGCCTGGCCTTGTTGCTATTCGAAATATAATGATGGGGCACTGTACGAGGGCATAAATCTATTGACTATGGTTTCTGTTATTATAGAGAGCCACAGTAGCGCTTCACAACGTCATCCACTCTCCAATATGGATTCGTTGACGCGGCTGAACAGTGGGCACACTGTCACTGTAACTCTCCCTAGACACGCGGAAAACCTGGGCAGTTCAAAATTCGTACCATACACCAATCCTGGTCTGAACACAAGCCTGTCTTCCCGGGGAGGGTAATGTATGTGAGTTTCATGCAGTCCACCACAACATTTAACAGCCCATTAATACGTTTCCTCAGCAGCGCCATGAACTTCCGTTGTGTGTCCCACTGGGAAAGGGGGGACGGAAAGCCCGACGAACTTCCCCACACTGGGAACTCCTGACTTTCTCCCCCTTGTTTAATTCTTTCCACTCCTGTCTAGTGGTATGTAGTATGCTACAAGCGGGAAAGACCCTGGTGCATGTTTTAACTAGGTTTACTAACGATATCTTTTTTTATGTGCTGGTATGGGTCTCCGTTTTAACCTGGTTAAAATTTTGGTTTTCGGTTCGGGTGCTATTATTTATTCCATTGTTTTGTGTATCCCGCTCTGCTTTTCTTACCGTCCTGTTTCCTTAGATGCCAATCGTTGGTTGCCAGAGCTGAGTTTCGGACCGCTGAATAGAGGTGCCCACTACCCATTACTAGCTGCTTGTCGGGTTCCAAGTGGCACGTCACCGCCATTATTAGTGCTGAAATTATCGCTCTTATTCTTTCCTTCGCGTGGCATCTTGTATCGACCTTTCAGCTGTGTGAACCAAACTCTGTGATTTTTCTATTTTGTTTTCGAATGACCAAACTGTGTTACTATTTCGTATGACCCTTGCCCACTAATTGTTACCACGCTTCTCACTCCTCGTTTTATTTTTCCATTCCTGTATTTCAATATCGTTTGATTTCCATCATTATTTCAGTTCCCTCATCCTGCCTTTAAACGCTTGGTGACCCAACAGCGCTTCCAAATCGCCGATAACATTCGCAGTCGAGTATAGTAGAAATTCCGTGCGTATCACTATGACCGAGAGTAAGCCATCATCTCCGAATAGTCCCATGTCCCCGCTTGTGGAAGAACTGTCGCCTCCTCCGTCATCTGCAGCGGTGGCCACTTCCCAAGCCCCCGTGACTCCCAGTCATCGTCGCCGACAACGATATAATGTATTCGGGCATTATGTGCTGATGCAAACCATAGGAGAAGGAGAATTCGCCAAGGTCAAGTTTGCGGTGGAGCGCCAAACCGGTCATGAAGTGGCCATCAAACTGATCAAGAAAGAAAGCATTGATACGGAGGCCAAACTATCCAAGATCAACCGTGAAATTGCTGCTCTGAAGACCGTCCAGCACCCGCATATTGTGCAGTTGTACGAAATCCTCGAGACTGACCGTTATATTGGCATCGTGATGGAATATGCCTCGGGTGGTGAGCTATTCGATTACATCTTGGCCCACCGTTTCCTTCGGGAAAAAGAGGCCTGTCGACTGTTTGCCCAGTTGATTTCGGGGGTGGACTACCTCCACAAGAGCCACATTGTCCATCGGGATCTCAAATTAGAGAATCTATTGCTTGATAATAGTCGAGATCTCAAGATTACGGATTTCGGTTTTGCTAATCAATTCAAACGGGCTTCCGAGGACCTCATGGCCACCTCATGTGGATCCCCTTGCTACGCCGCCCCCGAGCTCGTCGTTAACGACGGCATGTACGTGGGTACGGCTGTGGACATTTGGTCATGTGGTGTAATTCTTTACGCCATGCTTGCTGGATATTTGCCCTTTGATGATGACCCCACCAATCCCGAAGGCGATAACATTAACCAACTCTACCGTTATATTCTCTCCACACCGCTTGTATTCCCTGATTACATTAGCGCATCGGCCCGTGATTTGCTACGACGTATGTTGGTTCCAGATCCTGAGAAGCGCTGTAATATTCGGGCTATCATGGCTCACGAGTGGTTACGTCCATATTCAGCATTATTCTATCCTGTCGTTCCGGAGCAGATAGTCCCCGATGTCAACGATGCAACTCTCTCCCATGCTCAGGCTTGCGATGTGGAACCCATGCTACCCAATGCCACATCCCATGATTCCAAGGCCTACAAACGTCATACCATTCAAGTGGATCATGATATGGACGTATTAGCTAGTTTTGCCACCGCCCAGGGTTGCCCCCCACAGACTACCGACCCTGTAGTACCTGAATCGCTGCCTAACAAAGAGGATGGCCATGGTGTTCCCCTCTGCAATGAACCTGATCCTGTTGGCACTGTTGCCGAAGTGATACCAGATTCCCCTATTGACTCGGCCCTCTTGCCGGATACGCATCAGGTACATGGCCAGGTGATCGACCAACCTGCAGTCGACCAAATGAGAAATGCATTATCAGGAGACAAGAACGGTACCATTCCGGTTCAAGGTCATGCTGGTATTCATCCCGCTGAGGTGATTTCGACCAAGGGTGACTCGGGCACCGAACTGGCTATGAAAAAGGTTTTCAATCCTGCCCAGGTAGACCAGGCGGTCGTTTCTTCAATTGGTGGTGAAAAGAAGTCGATGCTCGAGGGCGAGAAAATTCAAACTGAGGGCACCGTTCAATCCCCCGAAGCATTGGAACGAATCGCCGTTAAAGCGGATGAGGCAGTAGAGGTTACCCCCACAGCTCCTGCTAAACCTGCGAATAAACGCCGCAAGGCGTATAGCGTGTTACTCGCACCCAGTGAGGCTCCGTCTTTCGGCCGTGAAGAAGCCAGAGCCCATACTGATGTGAAAACCACGGGATCCCACGTAAATCCTGCCAAGCGCGTCATGGAGTGGTTCCGTCGCAAGTCCACCAATCCGACCCGCCTACCCGAAATGAAGACCCCACGTGTGGAGCGGGTGAGTACCAACCCATCAGCTGCCCTCAGCGGGGACCAACTTCCCGCATCAACACTAAAATACTCTGATCCAAATGAAGATTACCCGAAACTCCGCTTGCACCGTGGTGCAGTAGACCAAAACTCGTTGACCTCAAGACACCCAGACGAAGTTTATGCTCACATCAAACAGGTAGTACAAAGCATGGGACTTGTTATTTACAAAGAATCGGATTACAAGATCAAGTGCGTACGCCCCGCTCGTCGCCAATCCTCAGCTGGTTCCATCCATTACTCGCTGCCTCCGGATACTCCGGTGGAAATCTCCAGTCCTGCGGAATTTGACCATTCACCTGCTACCCCTGGAATGGAGTATACTGTACCGAATAAGGGGCCGCCCCTGAGCATCCCCCGGAACTCGATTTCATCGTCTCGTCCGTCATCTCGGCGACCGAGCACTAGTCATAGCGCTGGTGGCGTGCTTAGCCGTTTATCCATAGCCATGGGATACGCCCGTCCACAGTTCCGGGAATCGTTGTTACACCAGACAATCCCTACCGAAGGACGGGGAGTACGGGCATCCACGGATTGTGTGGGCGCTCGCCCTACTCCTGCCGATTTACTAGCATCTCCACGTGATCGCCCCATCCCCACTGATGCAACTAGTAGTACCCGTAAGCGACCCGTCAGTATTATGCGGTTTATACCTTTTGCTCAAGGAAGTGGGACCCACAGGCGCCCCATCTCAGTTTCGGCAGACCACGCTAATGCGGTGGCCGCACAGCGTCACCGACGTGGGATATTTGGAAAGCAGGAAGTGGGGTTCAATTCTCACTCACAAATGCTACCATCCACCACTTCCATACCCAGTGCCTCGACTGACACAGTGCAAAGTAGAGCGAATCGTCGGGAAGATAGTACATCGACCAAGAGCAAAGACGAGGGTTCACCACATAACTCCATGGCCAGCGACCATACCGGTCGCATTGGGCATAACCCCAACAGCAACCAGCTGAACCATCATCACCGTAATAAATCAGCGGGTACCGTATCGTTTGTGGCGGGGGATAGTGGCTCCAATGCATCGGCTAGTACTATGCCGGATATTGCTACAGCGCCGTCGGTACGCATATCGCAGGATTCGTCAAGAGTTTCATCGCACAAGGGTTCTGTGGATCAGCTCGGATCAGCTGCTCCGACGGGACAGGGCTCCCCTGGCCGTGGGTCTAGTACTCCTTCGGTGGCTGTAGTTGCACCTTTGTATGGAGAACACCCACTGGATGCTGGTGGGGAAGTACGGCTTACTATTGATATTTGTAAACTCAAAAACTTGCCGCACTTGCTTACCGTGCGGGTTAGACGCCAACGGGGGAATATTTGGTCCTACAAGTTTTTATACAATGAGTTTCTCCAGAGACTGGGATTCAAATCCGAGGATTTGATTGTGGAACGCAAAGGTAATGGCAAGGAACGTTCTACGGAGCACTCGGAGGTAAAGCAGACCACAGGTAAACCTCGAGTTCCTGGGACGGGTCGTAGCAGTGCCACTTTTATCGGGGAGCGTGGGTCTTACAGCAGTAGTCGGGGTGCCGCAACTACCAGCCGACAAACTAAGCGTACTTCCATTTTCCACCCGGCCAACTTGTTTTCCACCACTAGTGGGGTAGGTCGGCTTATCGGCCGTAGCGGGAACGAGTCCAGTCATAAGGCTGGTGGGGTGATCAACGTACGTGATATTTTCGGCGGTTATGGCCGCGATCGAGGGGCTTCTAGTACCATGGTTGATCGAGTCAAGGGTGGGAATATCAACGGTAAGGCGAATTCGTCGCGTAAAACATCCTACACTGATGTGTTAGATGGACCCGTTGGCCCGGAAAACATCCCGACCCAGGAGGGCGCTAGTGCTGAGCAAACAACCACTCAGGGAAATACCAAGCCACAGTTGACTCACAATGGTAAAAATAATAAGGGGATGGCGTCACTTCCCCCTTTGACCCCACTTCTCACGGCAATTGCGCCATCTCCGGGCTATGCTAGCAAAGCTGGTACCCGTCGTCAGTCTCACTCTGGTCAGGCGAATACTAATTTTATTAGTTCCACCCGGGCAATGTTGACCACTCCGCTGCGTTCTGCCGGACTAGATAGTACGACAAAGTCTAATACGGTGTCGGCTGGTGGTGTAGGGAAACGTCGGGCTAGTGTGGTACCGGGAGTCACCCCGAGTGCCACCGTGGCACTCAGGGAAACGCCTACCTCGGCTAGAATTAAGGCGGAGCACCGAGGTCGTAGTCGTGCTCATTCGACATCGATAGTGGCGGTAACCAATGCTGCTGATAGTTTTCCATACTAGACCAGCTAGAGAAAAGGGGTTCCAAGTGACTTGATTTATAGTAAGTGTGTGTAATACTATAGCACTGACTGATAGAGGGGAGAGTGATTATGGATTCGGTATAGATAGATTACCTCTGAAGAATTAGTGAAGGTTCGGTTCTCCCTAAACTGTACGAAGCACCCGGTGATTTGATTTTCCGGGTAGACAAATGATTTATCTTGCTCTTCGTCTCATTAGTATGGTGTCTTACTACAGGTATATTTATCATCCATTCCTGATGGTAATTTTATTCTATCATACCCACTTCATTTATCGCTTCATATTTCTAGTTTTACTTGCATAACCCATTCTGCAACGAGCTTGGTCTCCATTTTAACATAGACTTTTTATTGTTTGTTTAGCAATGATAATCTTATCCCCATAATCACTTTTATAATTGCATACCTTTTTTTTATTCCTTGGCTATTGTTTGCCCTTTTCATATTTTACCTGTTTGCGGGTAGAGTCGTTCACATTATCTTATCCATCCACATTTCTAATGAGCAGTTCCATTTTTAAGCAAAATATAATTTAAGTTGTTCAAAAGTTTATCATGTGGCTCATTCCCTGATTATTATTACTGACCTAATAGACAAGTGTATTGTTTCTGGTCACCACTATTTTGAGTGAGGGGGTTTATTGGATGCCTAGACATAATAGATCCCTTGTTTAGAATGTATGATAACAACGCTGCACTATGCGAATCTCATTTGTTACAGAAAGTGTAATGGATTCATTTTACTTGATAAAGTGCACAGTGGGAGTGTCGTAAGCGTAAAGGACAGGGTAGGCTGCAATACTCTATAGATTGACAGAGTGCAATATTCGCACCCTGGTATTTTTTTGACGGGAGGACTGAGATGGAGCTCTCTGGACATTCGATGTGAGGGGAGAACAGGCTGACGAAAAGTGATGGTTTTCAAGGGTGGTTAAAATGGTTTGTTCAAGTGAGTCAACGTACAGGCACTAGAAGGAAAATATACGGTGGTGGCAAAAGTCCATGCACTGCGGAAAGGGCTACTGCGGTGTTTGTGCAATTTAACCGAATGACGAGAGTGAATAACGGATATGCGCTGCGCAGCGGGTGACCATTATTTTTTTTGGGTGGGAGTGGATGGGTCCACCAACCCCGTCTATAAATACCGTCCTTCTTACCTTTACTTTTATTAGTCCTACTTTTATTTCAATACTTCAGAGTTTTCTTATCGTGTTTTTATTATCCCAACCTCCTTGTTGTTATTGAGGGGTACCTAAGAGTGTTTTCCTCTGCTGGTCGACGACCATTTTTATCGAGTGTTTTTGGGAACATTATCCGTATCATCCTTTGTACTACCCTTTTCCTCTGACTGTTTGCTGTGGGGTTAGAGAAACCCAAACCTTGACGACCCTTGGCACTGGCCTATCCTGCTGTAGTTCATTTTTTACCAGGACTTTGACGTATTGTATCGTTGTCTGGTTTTCGTTGGCTTTATTTACTACTAGTTTGGGTATTCGCCGTTAAAGTATATATACGACTTGACGCCCTTGTTGACTCGGTATGTACAAAGTGTGTGAAAAGGAGGGGGACAGAATGTGAATGCCCTTGGCGGTCCGTCGAACCTTGGCTCATGGGCAAGTGTCGGTAGGGTGAAAACCTGTTTTAGTACGTCATAGTACTCTTCCCCGGCCACTTTGCTTTGGTTGCAATATGTCGGCTGTGAACTAGCTCTCGGCAGGGAGAGATAACACCGTAGAGTATGGGGTGGTTCACACTTTTTGGCTGAGGGGGGTCTCAGTTTTTAGCTGGACGTACTCCACATCCTCTTGTGACTTGCTAGCAAAGGTTCCGTTGGGCTAATTCAGTAGCTTTTAGGTTTCAATATCAAGAGCGAGTGAGGGCTCAGACACTGTCTTTTAATGGTTCCTTTTGAACCCCTCTTTTAACCGCATTGTGCCCGTTCGTGACGACCAGGGGCATCATTTGATGGATTTACTGAATGCCCTGGGTCATGGGCTCTTTTGGTGATGGTTCGTCTTTCTTTTTCTTATACGTTATCATGGACTTTGATCAGCGACTCGCTCCCACTCCTAATTTCTGCATGAGGGCGTGGTATTACGCCACCATTTCTTTATCCTACGACTAACCTCCAATCCCCGTTTGTATTGCGTTGGTTGAACATTTTTTAGTTATTTAGAGGATAAACAAGCCGCTGTAACTTGGTATAAAACGTTAAAGGATCCAGGTCAACGGGTGGCCTGGGGGTTTAATTATTAATTTATCTAGCTTTCAAAGGAAAACATAATATTTCTGTTACTCGTCACTACCACACTACTTAACACCATGGCTGCTCCGCCGCAGAATTCCAACCGACGACCTCGCACAGCTATTTTGACCACTTCACCACGCTCACCGTTTCCCAAATTTCGATACAACCCTTTGGCCAAGCCCGATTCCAACTCGGTCCGTCAGCTTACTCGTCGCTTGACCACAAAAAACCATCACCGCCGGTCACCCAGCCTGGACTCCAACACAGATGACAACTCCACCACCAGTGCAGGAGCACAATCCAGCGGAGCGTCTGATACTCTAGCAGTGGCCTCCTCTGCTCCGTCTCCTACATCTAATGCAGTTAGCAATGATTTGTCTAGTGTGTCGTCCCGCAGGTCGCTGCCGGTGGTCTTGCCAAGTGATGTAATGCGGCAGAGCGACGGGGTGTATTTGGAATTGGCCAATGGTTACGACCAATCGTCAACTTTGATACCGCTGCGTTCTGATGGATTTATTTGGAATCATGAGCTTTTCGTAACGCCATATTCCCCGTACTACAAGCTGTGGACCCGTTTTTACCATGTTGATGGTCAGGATTCTGACGATGAGTCGGCCACGGACAGTGATCGCAACACTGTTGATGATCCAGATGAGTCGTCCTTTGATGAAAGTCACACCCATACCGAAGTAGAAAACGGCGATGACAGTGGATGTCAGTCATCGCAGGACCAGGAGCAGGCCATTTCTGGGGCCTTGAACATACCCAATAATTATGCGAATTGGGTTGTGACATGGTCAGCTGGTAATGAAGACGTACAGGTGCACGAGATTAGGGTAGACTAAATATCATTGGGGACTATTCGCCTGTATTAGGACCTGTCTGACCACCCGTTCATTTCCTTGTATCAATTTATCTCTTTTTTTCCCTTTCGTTTTGAATATTATTGTTGAAATTGCTGTTAGGAAGGTTGTGTACATTATCCATTTATGATATTTTCGTTTTTTCCCCTCCAAGAAAGATTGTACACTAATCTTTGTGTTCGAGTTGATTGTTTGTTTATTACCACTGATATCCGTATCAAAGAAAATAGCAACAGATATGAATGTGAATGATACCGGATTTGGCCCCACTCGTTATGTCATGGAATAAAGCAAGGAATACGTGTGACGGGATTTTGGGATTCGGTAGCACCTACACCGTTATCAACTAGGCATTACTATACCTTTGCTGGTACAATTCCAGGGATTTGACGAAACTATTCGAGGTAACCCCGATGGTTGAAAATGTGGAATGATGAGCGCGAGTCCACACCGTCGATGGTTCTAGTTTGGAGGTAGAATAAAATCGAACAGTCACACCCATCAATGCTACCCAAGCAGCAATTAGCACCAATGATGAAATATTCACTTATCGTCAAAGTGAAGCACCCTCCTTCCTACACAACAGTTACACGCGGGTCCAGTGTTTCACTTGAAATACTTGATATCCGCCAGGGAGAGTCAGGCCAACCTTTGACCTCGGAAAAAAAATTCACTTACAATTTTCTCATTTCCTTTTCCAAAAGAATCGGTTTAAACGCCCTGGTTCCATATACCGTCCCGATAATACCCAGCAAAGTCGCTACTAGGCATTCTATCATAATCTCTACGGGAATGCTGGCATTGGTCGTTTGTCCGACTACTTTTAAATAGTTTAAATGTTCGTACGTGGAATAAGCTGAATGGACCAAGAGTAGAAAACCTACTAGGCCAACAAGGCGTCCCAGGGCTTGTATTGACAATGACATGGTGTCTAGAGGTAGTGCGATGAGAAAGAGAACTGGAAAAGTGGGCAAATTAGAAAGAAAAGAAGAACAAGGAAACAAAACAATGGTTAGATTGGTTTGGAAAATTGAGCAAGAGTGGAAATAAAGGGTGACGCTGGTAATGGGATGACTTTACAGGAATCTAAAAATGGAAACTACGGAAAGAGAGTTTACATCGATTGCCTACAAGCTAAGTCTCTCGACCGATATCTCACCTTTCTTCAAGGGGAATTTTTCCTCACTAGCTCCATTTCTGTTCCTGGTGCCAACACACAAGTTATTATGAAAAGAAGTTTATTTATTCATTCATTCCTACGGTCGGGATTCTTGTTATCGCATCGTCCTATTTAAAAGAATGCCTCCCCTGTAGGCCCTATTACCAAAAATGTCATATCACAAAACATGATTCCCTGTAAACTACTGATGCGCACATACAAACATTCCAAAGAAATTTAAAAAAAATCGGAAAGGATGAGGGTCATATCACTGGAAAGTTCATAAAAGACGCATGAGCGCAAACAAATAATTATAAAATAAGCCTAGGCCATGGCGTATAGTGCTTCTAAGCCTTTTTGGCAGCCGGTTTAACGGCAGGGGCCTTGTATGTCTTGAAGAAGAACTGGATGAACAAGAACAGGTAGGAAGAGAGCAACAAGACCCCAAAGAGGGCGGCACTTTCCGTTCCGGCACAGGTACCCACGTGAGGTAACGTCGGATAATAAGTAGCGGAAAAGTAGTTGTAGGCACAAAAGTAGACAAAGCCCAAATCAATAATGAACTGGGTAATTTGCAACAGGGTCAAGTACTTCTTCCACCAGATCTTGACACCGCAGCTCGCACGCCAGTAGTAGTAGTACATGAACACGTGGACCAACAGGTTAAGCGTAATGGGGACATAGGACACGGCCGTTTTTCCGTTCAGCTGAGTGAAGCAGAGCAGCATCGTCAGGCTGTGGTGGTAGTAGTGCAGGAACTCGAGCTTCTTCTTGCGCAGGACCAGAAACACCGTATCGACGAGTTCGTAGTACTTGGTGAGGTAGTTGAGGTAGTACAGCAACTCCAAAGGTTGGGTCCAGGCACCGTCGTTACACACCGAGTAGAAAAGGCCATGGGCACGGTAAATGGGGTACACCTGCTCCACAAAGAGTACAAGCAACGCAAGGGAAATCAGGGTCAGCACCAGGTTGTGGAGCTGGAAAAAGAAGTTCGCCCGGATGGGTTGAAAGTTCTTCATCACCCATTGGCCGCCAAAGATAACCACAAAGTACGTGACCATGATACTGAACGACTCGAGGCCGGTGGAGAGAGGAGTGACGCCCTGCACATACTGGAACGAGACCGACGGTTTACCCATAACCGCTTGGTAGGCCTGCTCAAAGTATGAATACAGGTACACCGGAAACACCAGCTGTTGTGTACCGCTCGACATGTTGCGATATGACTGAGATTGATCAGAGTCCCCGTTATAAAAAAAAAGTAGGCAAATCAGTCAACACGAGTCAGTATAGTGACTAGCAGCGGTGGCAATGACACTCCTTGCTGTAC
>JANBPY010000375.1:0-11190 GCA_027577015.1 Dispira parvispora
AAAAAAAAAACATTGCGGAGTAAAATATACTCAAGGCCGAACAACAGCGAGAAGCCAAATGACTATTGCCTATCGTAAAGTGCTGGTTAGTGTACAAGTCTTTTGGTACTTTACACTTGGATAGGGGCTTTAGATTCATCAGCCTCTCTATTGAATCTAGGATCATATTTTTCTCACCCATCAATATACCATAGAATATCAATGAAAATACAGGTTTCACCCTCGTTTCTCAGTAGTAGAAGCAACACACAGACATTCCTAGTTAAATTTATGGTTATAAATCACTACTTTGGTTAAACAAATGTAGAATCCCGATGAGTAAAGTAGCTAATAACTTTGGCTGCTAAGCATCTTTTTCCATCCAAACAGTCGAAACATTTAATGCAATGTACTTGGTCAGAGTTTCTCCTGGTTTCCATGCGATTGCGCTAATTTGCAAACAAAAACCGAAATCTTTATGGACATCATGTTTTGTGAAGAGTTGAAAATTAATCAAGGAAAGTTTACTTGTAGTAGAAGAAAAGAGAGAGTAAAACTAAGGTGTAAAACTATGAGCAATTAGTGGGCTGTTTTCCTCGCTTTCCTGATAGATGACATAGGTAGCACTGGGAAGTAGGACCTTCAATGAGACCACCCTGCAGTCGTTTAACGTAGGAAACGTTTGAAATGAGGTACAATTGATCCGTAGGCCATAGCGAGGTCGACTTGGGTGGATTAATAAGCACACATCGATAATTTTCCCTTTGTACGTCAACTTGGCGGTACAGGCCCATCAAAATAGCCCCGTGGCTGGAAAGAAGGTGATTGTATAATTTGCCGTAATTGTCAGCCAGAAAAGGTATCGGTATCAGCTGAATATGTCCAGGGAGACACCCAATACTATCCTGATGCATCACTACCGTGTCATGGTCGGGCACAGAAGGGCCGGCAGACATTGAAGAACCGGACAGAATGTCGGATCCACCATCTGAAACGTTCCGTAGAAATGGCTCACTTGGGCTGGGGGTCGTTGTACAGTTGGGCGAACCTTGAGGATACGAAGCAGTAAGGGCACTATTCACTAATCTGGACGGGAAAGGGGGAGGAGAGAAAGCCTGTCTGGATACAGGGGTACTAGGTGGGGGCAACGTCGTGGTGTAAAGCCAGATCGGGGACGGGGCGTAGGAGTAAATAAGTGCTTTGAATAGGTAAAGATGTTGGGGGTTGAACATGTTGTTGCAGAGCATCAGATCCATAATGGCCGATGGAATTGTAGAACCCGAAATAAAAGCTTCACTGGTGATATTCAAAATGTCGTCATCGTCAATATTGGGCAAGTACTCATTGGGACGCAACTGAGAGCTGGGTCCATAGTCTACCTCCACCAAGGTGCGGATCTGAGGACTACCTAGCAACCGAATGTTTCGCTTGGCAAGATGGGACAATGCATCCACCATCTCCGGTGCCTGATCTTCAAAGTTGTCGATGGTCCGACGCAACACGACAGCCAGCTTTGCTTTCCCGATATTCACGGATTGTAGATCCCACGGACTAAGTGGAGAACCTTGTACGATTTCCACCCGGTGCAACTCTAAAAACTTGGCCTGGAACGAGGTGGGCTGACCCGTGCTCAGAACCACTATATCTGGACGTTCCAGTCCACTGTTCTTGTGAACAATGCCCAAGCAATGCACCAAGCATTCAATATCCTGCGGAAACTCGGTACCAATGTCGGTGATGATGATATGATCACTAAAACCCAAGGCGGGATTCGGGTCATGAGCATTTGGGTCATCAAAGAAGCGATCCACATAGTCACTAACCGCCAGGGTGGGATCCAGCCCATCAAGCTCGGAAATGGGTAAACCTTCCTGTGCTTCTAAGCCGGGACTTATCGGAGTGCGACTACTCTGAGATGAATTGGTCATCTTCTGACTTACAGGTGTACCACCAACACTCTCCCCTAATAAGGGGGATTGCTCATTGGAATTTTCATCTGGGTTACCTCTATTGCCGTAATCCGAGGAAGGAAACATCGGCCCATCGACAACTGGCCATCCGGGGCCAATGGCACTCCCTCTATCCACTATATCGGGATCTAGAGATAAATTCTGCTCAATGATCTGAACGGTGCGAAGGTCGCTGGCAATGATGAAGCCCACATCGTCCTTATGGATTTTAATGTCCATGGGGGCTAGGCAGATGTAGCGATGCTGTTGGTGGATATTTAACCCCTTCCTCCCCTCTATGCGGTCGGGTGTTACCCCGAGGGCTAAAAGCACGGCACCACTTCTCTCGTACACGTCGGAGGCCACCTCTTTAAAAGGTCGACCATGGTATTTCTTGTGGAAGCGAATCCGGTATACTTCTTGAGTAGCACCTTGCAAATACAAGCTAAACCAGTCGAACATACTATCGTCCATTTTATCCTCAATGGAACTGAGCACTTTGTCCACCGCCTCGTCTGTGATGGACAATGTGAGTAAGTACAGGAAAGTAGATAAACCTTGAACAGTGCACGAATGGGCTAATAAACCCATACGTAGTACGTTTGTGCATTGAGTAATAAGTTTTGTATGGACAAAATTGGCAAAATGTCGGTTTGACCGAACAAGGCTCACTTGGGTATAGATAAATGGTAGTTGGTCGGGATTTCGCATCTGAATGTAGTTGTAAATGTTTGTGGTCATAAGAATGATTTCTGCGTCCCGCTGGACCAAGGACACGTCGTCAAATTTATCGGATAGAACAAAAATTGCCTTGGCACTACTGGCGTGCACCCGATGGAGATCTTGAAACACGTTGGCTGACCCTTTGACCGCCACCACCCGCTTACGGTACAACACATCGTCCAGCAAAACTTGAAATCCCTCCGTATCCATGTCCTCCGAAAGCAAGGTCACAGACGTATTGGCTACTCGATAACCATGCTCCATATTAAAGATTTCCCTGAGTATGACTCCCACAGAGATAGGGTCGAGATGACCAGTAATGATTATGTGGTCTTGCAAGGGTCCAGCATCTCCTCTGGTGAGGAAGGGACTCTTTTCTTCCCAGATGTCCATGAAATCACTCACAGCCTTGGGTAACAATAGGGCAGTAGTAAAGATGGTTACCACTGTCCAAATACGGGTGGCACTATTATCGGGGATTACGTTCTCATTGGGACCGATTGTAACGCAGGTAATGGTGAAGAAAAGCGCACCGAAAAAATCAAACTCTTTCTCGTCCATCAGGGTGTCAGAGAAATAATGTAGAAAAATGTGTACGTAAGCGGAAATACACATAATGGTGCATATGATGGCCATGACAGGTAGGATCACCTGGCGTAGCGTCGCGAAGAACTTCCCAGGTTTGTTTTGGTTGGGTGTGGTGGCATCCATTGTGGAGAGATACAACCGAAAAAACCGTATGGGGTAGAAAAACACAAACGGGCCACCACTCAGGTAACTCTCATGAATGGGAGCATCCCATAGGGATAAAACACTGGAAAAACATTGAGGAACGGTGCTCAGTATCAAAATCACCGCGTTGAAGTTGCGGATGTTCCAGGGTAGAATAACGTGGCGAGAGATAGACTCTACGAATATGAAAACCGCCAGGGTAATTTCACAAATCAGGTTGAAGCGGGGCAATGGCAGCGGATGGTTATCCTTGTCGACGTAGGTCGTGTTCTATATGAGGTTTCCAATCATACCCGAAGTTGGGTCAACAAACGTTGGACGGGAAATCGTAGACATCAAGAGTAGACCATAAAGTATCAAACAACGAAGCGTTAGCCGTGGTTAGATTTTTTTAAGGCACAACATCACTAATCCCAAAATGAATCGACATGGCAGTCCGTTATTTCTGTTTTCATTATTAGAAAGATACAATTCCCATTTTTATCATAGAATACCATGACGTTGGTATTTGAAGGGAATCGATGAGGGTTATTCAAAGACCTTACCCAGATGAAGAGCGCACACTGGCCCAACGTTAGTAAAAAATCCAGCCAATCCCACAAACGACCAAAATCGGAGGAGTCTAGTAGAAACTCGACGCTTCGGGCACCGCGAATAATCTGGCGCCGCCTAGAGCTCCAGGTTCGTTTGTTGACGCGTATACTCCTGCGACCCTCCGCGGACGTACGCTGGGAAAGAGTGTGCATACCCGCTTCTCGATAATATGTATAGCTATCTGTAGGAGGACGTATGTCATTATCTATAATTGCGGGGGACTGAGAACCCGAGGATGAAAACGGAGCCATGGTTTTGGTCTCAGGAGCAACCCTTTCTAGAGCGATATGTAGTTTACTTTCGTGGTAGCACTAGCTGGTATAAGTATAGGGGAGAGTATATGTCGACCAGATACAAAAAAAAAGGCCCGACTTACTTCTACACGGGCTAAAAAATAAGAGGTCAACGGTACCCGTGAGGATAAAGAAACCGATGCACAGTGTACATAAAAAAATCCCGAAACCAGTCTTGGCTGATAAGCACTAGAACGCAGAAAAATTACTGTCGAGTAGAAAAAAAGTAGTGAAAAAATAAGAGTGTAGACGTTGCAAAAGTGGGTTTGTGAATACTTTTAAACGGTAAATCATCCGCTGTGCCAATACCAACGAGTTAACCACTGTGTGTCTTGAAAATGAAAAAACCCCTCCCAAATGCAGGTGGCTGGCCATCGCTTCCCAGGGAGTATACACTGCACTGTCCATAACGTAGATGGAAACAATGGCTAGTTTACGCAGGCAGTAAAGCAACAAAAATTATTACCCACCGCCATTATTCTCCCTCGGAATATTTTGCCAAGAAGTCTGCTGTCGGACCTGAAGTCGCGCTTCAATCAGAACCAGTAACTTTTATATGCACCTTCTGTCCTGCACAATGCAAGTTACGCCACACATAATAATATTAGTCAGCATGACTTGAAAAGTTCGGAAAACTTGAGAAAGATACTTGACTGCGAACTGGTCATGTAATTGTCTAATGAACAACAGCATGAGCCAAAAAAAAGGACTTTGCCGACCTGAAAACGTGATTACTTCGTTTCATAAAAATTCCTAAAACCGTAGTTGCGGAAAATGTGCAAGCATACTTCTCCAACGAAATAGGTTGTACTCAATAACAACAGGAAATATCCTGGTAAATGAAGGGGAGGGGGGCTTCAAAGTAGCCCAATCTTAGCGACTTGATAGGCACAGCACAGCCAAAGGATTGGCACTGGGTATACAGTCAAGCACTGAGTTAAGGGAAGAACTAAACAGTGATCACCGGTATGTCCACATCATCCCGTTAATGATAGACACGAACACAGGGAAGAAGGAGGATACTTGCCACTCCGCCACCAGGCTTTTGGCGAATGTACAAATCAGCATGCCAACCACTTCAAAGGACATACCACTGGTGACACAGCCCTTTGGAGAGACAGTGCAAGTTTTCACCCACTAATCCCCAAAGAAATATATACTTTCTGCTTTTGACAATGTATAATGTTCAAGGGTTCAAGGTTAATATTGACAACCGTATCGAAAACCCCCCACAATTTGAAAGAAAAGCACAAGGTGCTGTTCAGTAAACACACAAAGCTTGTATAAATTGTTAGTATCTGCACAACGTGAGTGGACTATTGGTTTTTGTAGATAATATCATCGCAATAACAAGAGCAGGCGAAAACGCGTCCTGAAACTCTAGCTATTACCATTAATAGCAACAATCTGCTACCAGGATTAGTTCTCCTAAAGAGAAGGTGAAGCAATGGAAAACTACACATCCAATTGTGAAACTAAGTTGAACTATCCAGAACTATTGCATTTTCAAAGGTTCTGAATAGCTGCAATGAAAGTGGACAGTTCCCAGGAAACCAAAAAGAGAGTAGAGAAAAAAAATAAAGTGAACGCTCGCTACCCGTTCATAATAATATTCACAAAAGTGGGGCACAGCCCAATAGTTGTACCACATGTGGCTGTTTCCCCTCATCGAATTAGCAAGCATGCCACTTCCCCTCTCTCCTGCTGGAGGTGAGGCTAGGCTCCCCATGTTTACTCTTTTGTGACTAGCGACCACATTTTACAATGTCCCTGTTGGCCTCTAAAACTGAGGGTAGCCTTGTCCATGGTACGGACCTTCAAGGTACAGATAGTCCGTCCGTACGAGGCAAGCAAAGTGGCGGGGCGGGCTGTTAAAAACTGGTGGGATAATGTGTCCTCCACTAGGAGGTGCACATGCTCACCAGTGGCCAGCATCACAAGACAGGAAAAATGTAATAACTATCCACACACGAACTCACCTTGAATGGCTATACCTTCCACTGTTCAATATTTGGCGCCTTTTAAGCCACTAGCGAAAAGGATGTGATGATATGGACAAAGTTTTTATGAACCAGCTCTGCTCCACCCAACTGGTTTGTGACTGCATTGGTCTAGTTCTTGGAAAATATCACTGGAATAGAAGGGGAGCCTAGCTACAACCACAGGCCTTATAAATAGCCATCCGATGTCTCGGTCGGTTAGTCCATACGAGTATTCTCTGATTTATTTCTACCTCTCATTATTTTCACTAGCTGAGGGATACAATCACTGTGTACACCAACCACTTCCAGCTCAAGTACTGGCCAAGGTTTATTAAGTAGCGGCACCATTGATCACAAATCCATTACCAGGGAACGATTGTCACCCAGCATGCGATGGTATCTCGCTCCTCTTATTGTACTATGTGGATGGTGTAACGGCACGACACCTGAGTTTGAGGTGGATTTAGCCGCATACGGTCCGCCGGCCCACAAATTGATAACCGGGGATAACCTATGCCTGACAGTGGAAAATGGGGTTCAGGCAGCTTCGACAAAGCTCCTTTTGGAGCGATGTGACCGACGACATGTGCCCCAACAAATATACCAATCGGTGGACTGTCCTGACTGCGCCGAAGGAGCACCCGTTATGTTTCAAATCAACTCTCGTTGCGTCGAGGTGAAGAAAACCCGTACTTTTCCCAATCCACAGTATGTGGTGATTATCAATGAATGTACGCAATCTCCTGACCAACTGTTTCTGTGGATTGAAGATCAGGACAACAACCAACGCTTGAAAAACGTTAAAACCAAAGACTGTCTTCAGGGTAATGCGGAAGACGGGACCATTACGCTGGCTGACTGTGATAGTCCCAATCCTGGCTTGGTATGGTCCAAGCAATATCTAACCGCAGTTCCTTGTGATGACACCACGTGGGAAAATTTTATTTCTGGTAAGTTGGCAATGCGATTTGGCATCTGCTTATCCGCCGACACACAAAGCGGAGGGTACTTAGTAAGATAAAAAGTATGACTGCGATAAAAAGTTTATAAATGTATGATATTCGGAGAGAGAATGACTGCAGGTACAGCGCCCCATAGTGGCTACATTCCGAAATAATGTGCTTACCAGTCTAAATGGTTACATCATATCTGTATTACTCCTACGTACCACCATGGCTGTTTTCGACTCTCCGCGATGATCAAGGCGACCAATCCTTGGGTGATTTAATGCGTGACCTAAACATGGACGTGGAGGCCTATCTACGTCCAGTCAAGAGCAAAGGAATACCATCGTTGTCTACCACTGACAAAGCCATCCTCGAATATTGTGATATTGACATCCAGGAATACTTTGATAACGTGGAAAACTGGAATCGCAACATGTTTGTCAAGCTAGGGCAGTATCCGGCCATATACGGTCATCAAGTCGGAGTGGTGGCAGAGGAGACCGTCTATATGTTTATCCAGTCCAGGAGTTCGTACCGGTTGTGGAAAAGTGTGAAGCCCATGGCGGAGGACTTTGTCGACCAGTTTTCCTTTTACCTCGTTGCCATGTATCCGCAGTTCACGTGGCTTATTGGAATAGGTCGAGAAGTTATTAAGGATACCCTCAACCGGACTGTGGACCCCTCCCCCGAGAAAAAGTTTAGTTGGCGAGACGAAGTGCAGAAGCTCTTTGACCACTCCTTAGACCGTAAGTACTACGTTGGTTCTAAACGGGTGGAGTAGTGGGATAGTTGACGAAGCAGAAACTTTGGCACCTTCTGTAGGCATGTAAATAAGCGTGGTTAAAAAAATAATGCTGCAGTCAGCCTAATCTCTGTCCACGCAGAGGATCGACTATGAAATTCGTACTAACTGTTGTGTTTTTTAATGGTTCTCCTTGATTTCACATTTTTTTTCGAACACCACTGGCGGTCTTTCCAGTTATCTGGGAAATGCATGTGCGTATCATTAACAATGTGGACCACCAGGAATACGAAAGATATGCCGAGACATACGTGGACAAAACTCTGCAAGAAATTTTTGGTGAGGAAAAAAAAGTGCGTAACGACATCATCGTCATGATCTCCAAACGCATCACCAGTTCTCCCGATATGCGGAATGAATGCTGTGTACTGGAATTCCCGACGCGGTGGGGCCGTGGGGTGGATTACTACAACGAAACCAGCAACGATTTCTACCGTGTGATGCTTCCAGGTAAGAGTCGTGAGAAGCTGGAGAAAATTACGAATATCACGGAGATAGCGATCGGCGAAAATAGCTGGAGCCTGGAAAGGGTAAAGGTCAGTACCGGGTGGAGTACTTGTTCATTAAGATTATAGCTTGGACGCAACTGCAGTTTTTGAATATTGGATTTTTAGGTGTCAGCAGTTTGGTCCCAAGAAGTTCTCCTCTCCATTACCCTGATTATGCCAATGAACCCAGTATAGTTTATCAAACTTTTATATGTATATTCGAACGTAAGTGTAGCTACCAAGGCTCACGATTTCATATTTCTTTCCGTATTTCCATCAAAGGGATGTGCCATTACCTATTAAAGTTGTACGATGTTGGCAGTTTGTATGATGGAAAAATGAAGCATGGCTGTCATTTAAACGTCATTGTCCTGGCAACAGCATTCAATATAGCAGTAGGATGTATTCACCCAGTAAATGCAAGATAAAATCTATAGCGTGTAGAACATTTTAATTTTTTTAACAATATCGAGCCAATGAACTCTGGTTAAACGGGATGCAATAGGTAAAATGATCTTTAACAAGGCTAGATAACAGGAGCAACTGGGAGAAACATCAATGGCACGTATTTTACTACACCATACGCGGGTTGGCATGGGTGAGCGTGTAACGCAGGAGTTCGGCAGCTTTACCGTTAGTCAACACCCAGCGTTTTGTGATCAGCTCGTCCGTGATATCATTGTCCAATAGACCACTCTCTTTGTAATATTGCAGGATGTTTTTGGTTTCCTCCCGGGAATACGGTGGAATAGTCAAAGTCTGGAATTTAAATGGGGAAGGCAGCAGTCCACGGGAAAACGGTGCCATCACCGAGTCAGGTTGGGGGAGACGGAAGCGAGGGTCCGCTTGAGAAACGGCACCCAGTACCAGTCCGTCCTTCAGTTTACGCTGATTATCGAAAAAAGGTAAAATAGAGCGCACTAGCTTCAGGTTGTGAGGTGCCAGCCGTTCGTTGGCATTGTTAAAATATTCGGTGGTGGTGTATAGTGCGCCTAATTGGTCAACCGCCAGGAGGACGGGAACACCCACACCGTGTTGAACCTGAGTCAGCAGGGCGTCCAGCACCTGGGGTGCCAGGGCCGAATTAGAGCTAGAAATGCTCAGCAGCTCCTCTAGCGAAGCACCCTTGGCTAATTTTTTGGAACCAATGGTCACTTCTTCGGCGAGGGTGGCCTTGGACAACACATGTTTGTTGGTTCGAACGATGAACTTCAACCAATTGGCCGTGATCTCCGCCTGGGTGAACAGTTCAGGGTCTTGTGAGCGACTGTACGGACCACTGGCATCCACCCACGACTCAGCCTTGGGAGCATAGAGCACAAGCCACTCTTTAATGTAGGCATAGCATGCCGCCTGAAGTAGGGTTGCACTCTTCCCCACTCCTGCCTGACCCAAAAGAACCGTGGCTCCGGCCTGGCTCCGGGTGTCAGGAGTCTCCATCAAACGGCCCACCTGGCACAAGGGCTCACGGATCAGCAAGCCGTCCGAGTGGGTGGTAGAGAAGTCCTGAAACAGGGAGCCAGGGAATACCGACGATGTAAATTGACCGATCAAATCACGCGGCAGAGAGCATACCTGGCCGGTGCCAGTGGCGGTGGAAATCATCTCAGGAACCAACTCTGGAATATCGGCAAACACAGGCTCCTGGTAATACTGGGTGTTGACACTGGTGTCTTCCTCTTTGGCATCCTCGGAGACTGAAAAATCGAAAGCGGCGGTAGATTTTTTGGTGGACTTTCGGAAGGCCTTGGATTTAATTTGTGTATGTCCTGATATTAAACATCAACAGGGGCGGAGGAACGAAGGTGATTGAGATGACCAGTATTAAGTGTTAGTCCACTTATTTTTCTTTACCACTATAAAACGTAGATAGAGCGTTTTGCGGCAACATACGCCCTATAGTCGGCAATTGGACCAGCTCCGGAAATACTTACTCTTAGGTGGATACTCTAAAACCAGAGACGAGCGCAGTGCCAGCGCAGGGGATGTACCAAAGCAACGTAAGCCTGTGCTATCCCTAGCGAGGGACAGCAGCGGTCTATGCTCAGCCGAGGAGGCGACCCGACGCGACAAAGTATGAAAAGCCGTACGAAAGGACGCCATGAGGGGATACTGTAGCGTGATCACTGCGATCTGACCCAATGCGTCAAACAAAATACTAAGAAATCAATCTAGAAAATAAGCAAGCAAATAACCAGTAAAGAACTATGTTTTAATTTATTGTAACCAAAACATGTCACTCGTACAAGAGTCGATTGGGGAGCCCATTGGGGAATTTGTCGATTGCCAGAGTGGAGGCTTTGAGCCCTTCTACTTCCTTGGATCATGCATGCCCTTTAGCACCCATTTGTGATTCTGAAAATGCACTCATATTGGGTGACGGGTTTAGAAAAAATAATGGGCTCAAAGGCTGCTTAATGAGTAGATTCAAACCTCTTTTCTCCCCATTTACGAAAATTCAGACAGGCTTTGGGAAAATAATGGGATTGCTTTTTTTAAAATTTTATTTTATCACGTTTTGGTGTAAAATCAAAAAAAAAAAACGAAACCTTTACCCTGAGAAAAGGTCGGAAAACATTTTTGGCATTGCAGACCCACCAAACGAATACATGTTTCCTGTGAGAGAGTTTCCAATATAGTTGTCTGTTATTTGTAACGAGATATTCTCAGCGTTGACTCTATGGTCCTATTCACTCGAGCG
>JANBPY010000376.1:0-11169 GCA_027577015.1 Dispira parvispora
TACTCGTCACTCTTAAGAAACACATAGTCGTGTGTAGAAGAAAGGCTCGAGGGTAAGAGGTTACACAAGGCCTAAATTCCCTACAGTCTTATCCAGAGTGCAATGTATTTCGTTTACCAACATGTTTTCTGTATTGCATTTTGTTGTAATTGTTGTTTAGTAATATTAGACGTCATTGAACACCATTTGTGGCTACAGGCAATTTGGATAGAATGTGGTTTCATCTAATACGCTGGGAAGTGATTGCGTCTACGCGATCAAGAAATCAAACCAGGAGGGTAGAGGACAACGCTAGTTTTATACGTCCAGTTATACTTCTCGGTTATTCAGTAGTGTATATTTCTATTATTCGTATGACTGGTTTTTTTTTTCCGATGGTATAGAGATAAATCCACCGAATGTGAACAGGGTTCATACCAAATCGTATTCGGGTCAATCCTACTACAAGTAAAAAAAATGAATCATCCGTAATTATTAAGTTAAATAATTAGTACATTTTTGGGCCACTATAATGATAATGAAAATTAACCATGTCAATTATTGGAACTCGGCAGGTTATTGCTTTCCAATAAACATTGTAGGTTGCTCGATTTTTTCATATCATAATTTTTGGGGCTACTTACCTGAAAATCCAGTCATCTTGCAAAAATATGCAGTTTAACCCTACATGATCACAATTCTGAAGCTGCAAATGGGTCAATTCCTTATCATTTTCCAAATATTTCAAACAGTTTCAGTTTATACACCTTAGAAATCCATGGCATTATAATTGTAGGTTGCTTTGCTTGTTGCCATGGTTGCAGATTTGGTGCATCCTTAAATGTAGGCAGCTTTGAATAGCACTCAGGACATGTCATAGATGTACGAAACTCATCTACTACATAAACCTTGAACCCATGCTTCTTCAGGGTGTCCTGCCAGCCCTTGTTATGAACGGGCTCGAGGAATCTTTTCATGGGTGCCGACCAATTGCCTATAACAAGTACAGCATCGTTGCCAAAATTGGAGCGGAGATTTCGTGCTAACTGAGTATCAGCTTGCTTCTGGTTGACGAAAGCGAGTAGCTGTAACTTGCGATGGAGTGGATAGGTAAATGCCTTGTGATCAGAATAGGTGCCCCTTTTCTTGTGGTTGGGATGGGTTGAGGCTGCATGAGTTGTCATGGTGTTGGTGTAAAAGGCACTTAGTACTGATCGCACACATGCCTGAAATGCAACACATTCCCTATACCTGTCTGGATCAATGATTCTGTGGCAGGTGTTTGAAAGCCTTGCTTCAGCAGCACAAATGCTGTTGTCATCAAGCTGGCCCTTCACCTTCTCACGGATTCTACGAAATCGGGTCGTCCTGGTCTCATTTGCATGTTGGTTCCGAGTATACCGAAAAATAGAATTATCAGATGTACTTGATTCATGCACACCATAAGGAATATTATGGCAGTCTGAATCAATTTGGACACACTTGCCTGTAGTAGTCACCAGCTCCACATGTGGGATGTTGTGGATATAGGGGCAACCTACAGAGTCAGAAGTTTTGAGCTGCTTTCTCTTAGTGGCCTTGGGATTTTCAATGCCCTGGGATTACGCGGTACTACCATCTGATTTGGTAGAGTTTGAGTTAGATTTGGGTCATTTATGGTGAAATCAGCTGTTTACATCTGGGTGCCTGAGAGCAATGCACATAGACACACCACCCATCAGCACTGATTCATAAATTTTATGACTTCTCCCATGATACTGGTGGGAAGTTTTTTGTACTACTCGATGGAAATTATGGGAAATCATTTTCTCACCTTCTGATTTTTGGCACTTGGGCTGCTAATTCAGTTTTTCCAAATATGTGGTTTACTGGGAAGATGATATGGAGAGAACAAAAACAAAATAAATGTCTTTCCTCGCAGCTAATTGTCCTTTGCTCAGATTCAAAATAATTGGCATCCTTCCAAATTCACTTTCTGAGTATTCCAATGGACCATTGCTAGTATCCTCCCAGTTCCTTTCCTCATAAGTTCCAGGCATCCATCGTCGTACACTACCATTATTCTCATTATGACAATAGCAGTGGATTTTTCCATCAAATCTGGGTCTTTAGTTGTTGTTAGCAGGCAATGTCCTCCTTCGTTTAGGACCTTGCTTTACATCACTTTGCTTCACTTCATTGTAGTCCAACTTAGCTAATTTCCCTTGTTCCCATCATTCATAGCTCCTTTGTCTTTTGTTTTTACTTGTATTGGAAAATGTATGCCCTCGGTCTCCATCTCCATGTATGTCAATTGGTCCTATCTATCAACTTATCAACATTGAAGGCCCCGTTCTTTCATCTGTCGGATGGCACTTCTTCAGCCTAGCTAATCTCTCTTGGGCTTACAGTTCACACTTGCGCGTGCTTGTCCACCTTTAGTGTGTTCATCTGGAGTTTAGAATTACCTTAAACATGCGAATTGAAGATTATCCAAGTATATTAAGCCCATGTTTATCTAAATTCCAACAGTTAATATTCTCCCCAAGTTATATTTCCTAGTAAACCATGCTTTTTGAATATATGAAGCCCCAGGCCTGTCACAACCCTCTAACCCTCACAAAATAAATTAGAAATATCAGAGTAAAGTGTGAATGCGACTTTATTATGACTCTAAGATTATTATCATAAAGTTTATCAAGGAAAAGGTTCACATGTTATAGGAAATGAAAGTATGTTGCTCAAGGAAAATGGCTTTGTCACTCAAAACAGAAATGAATTGAAAATGTGGAGAATAAAAAACATCATACGAGGAAAAAGAAACACTTCCAAAAGTAAAAAAAAAATACCTTACATATGTTCAAATAATGATGCTGCTAACTAATGAAAATGAATTCGAAATCTATCGTTATAGAATCTCCAAAGCAAGCTCAAGTACTGAAAATTGTGAGGTGAGAAAATGACTTCCCATAATTTCTGTCAAGTAGGACAAAAAACTTCCCACCAGCATCACTATTTGCTATGTGAGGGGTGTTATTTTTGATGCCATACTCGGATATCAAATAGTAACTTACTGTTAGTGCAGCATTATTTTACTACGATCTATTTCAAAGGTTGCTGTTAATTCGATGCTTCATTGCACCAACCTCTAACGAACCACTTACCACATTTTTTATATATATTTAAGTGAATAAATTTGCTCTTTTATATTGTATTAATATTTTTATTATAGCCTGAATTGAATGGTGCAATCTGCTACCATCAATATTATGTTATTTTATCCAGATTTATATTGCTTTTTCTTTTATAATTTTCAAATAGGACATGATTTTACTCTACCTTCCCTATTATTTACGCTGTTTCGTCAAATCATTGGTGTTTAGCTGAGATGGCTAAGATTTCTGTTGATGATGGCCAGGCAACACCACTACCACCAACCTCAATTTGGGTTTGATTTTTATTGAATAGGTTTTATTTGTTCATTTTACTAGTTGATTTGTCCTGACAAAGTTTTAACCAGCTGGATTCCATAACTCATCTTTTAATGTTTTAATTCCAAGCTCGTACTGCTCAAAAATGACCTATTCTTGATGTATTTTGTTGAGTATTATGATTGATTGTACGGATTACTGCACAGCAACGCCTACAGCTCTAAAAGTTCAAGTTTATTGGCTATCTTCCATATTTAAACTCATTAACGTGGATTTTGATGATAAAATGACGATGACAGGAATTATAACAACCGGAAAAGTAACCTTCCAGAATGTCACCACAATATACATTGTCTTGATTTATTTCAATATCGTCATCATAAGAAGACCATTTCAAAGTTTAGTAGTTTAAAACAATAAATTCCATACAAAAAAAGCAAGGCAGTCATTTCAAAACCTATCTCATAGGATTACCAGAAACGTACTGTGCATACCCTGTCTTTCACTTAAAAATGCTGATGAAAGACGTGGATAGCATATTCTTATCTAATTAGTGATTCAAGTACATTTAGGACAGAAGGAGGAGTCGCCTACAAGTTATAAAAGTAAGAATGGTCACAGTTCTTACAGTAAATGGCTATTATCTATTAAATCTAAAATGTAATGATCGTGAAGATAGCCTACCTTTAAATTGTCACATCTAAACACGTATGTTAAACTAGACGTTGGATGCAATACAACCTGTTCGCATCAGAATCTGGTACGCTAAGGGTTGCAGACCCTTGAAGAATGGTTTATAGCCTATTCTAAAATGTTATTATTCAGGAAGGGCTGTCATCATCTGCCTCAATCTGCCTATTATCATGCTCACTAGTCAACGTGTCTGTTGTCTCTGGAATAGACATGCGGCTTTGCTGGTTTCCCTGTAATGGCACATGCTGTCCTTCCGGTTTCATTATAACTATCCATCAGTGTGAACAAGGCCATTCTCAAATTCTACCGGGCTAAATTGCTATTGGCGCACTTTTGCTCCAAATGGCTGGAGTGACACAAAAAATTATACAGCCTGCTTGTAACAGGTACAAACTGGGGTTGAATGGGCAATTGGGTATAGACAAAAATTTTCCACGTTATTGATCGTTTGGTATAACATTGTTACCTCACATTTTCCCTTTCCCCACCTAGTACACTTTTTGTTTTTACCATGGATTTCATTGACGGTAAGCATCACTTAATTCTCGAGCATTGTCTCCGCCGGTGGCTTGTGGTATACCGTCAGCATGTCTAGCTTGGCCTTTCGCTTAACATCAAGAAACACATTATTTATCATAGACATTGCCTTGCTAACTTCCTATGACTTGGTTGGGTATTGCTTTTCGCCGATTGCTGGAAAATAATCAACCCTCTGTGACGTTTGTGCACGTCTCTAGAGCAAGCACAAAAGGAAGTGTTGGGTGAAAATATTCTGACCGACCGTCAACTGGTAAGTGAACTAAAAACAACCCTTTTTGGTATGCATTCTTCAGTTTTCTAGACTGAACGAGGACTAATTGCTGGGAATGTTGACATTCACGATGCCCATGTCAACCACCGAGGGACTTGTTCCTCTTGGACCGGTTAAGGAGGCCCAGTAATAAATTATAAGAGGATTACACAAGCTTGCTATTCTGGCAAGTAACAGGCCATGGACCCCTTTATGTGTGGAGCTTTGCTTGAATACTTTTTAACCACAAATAAATGCCACTCGTTTCATTTTTCTACCGGCATACATCCAGATTATCGACTATGACCGACGTCGGAATGGTAACCGTGAAGCACTACGGGCTCTTAAGAATACCACTGGTAAGTGTTACATGCGGAAGCAGAGACTGGCATACAAGGGCTTCCATAACTATAAGCTACAGAGGAAAGAACGTTGACACTGTATTCATTTTGGTTCAGTCTAGCCCAGGGAAATTGACTCACTTACATTAATACCTACTGGTTTATTCCATAACAGCACTGTTAAATTGGCAAACTACTAACACCATATGTGCGTAATGATACGGCTTATGATGATGGTGGAACAGATACAAAATCGTGGGTGAGCCTCGGCGATATGTTCATTCGCTTACCGAATACATCGGCCACGACCATGGTCAAGGAAGGTACGTTGCGTAAAATGAACGCTGTAAAAAGGGAAGAAGAGGAACCGTTGATATGGCGATGCGGACTTGGACTCGATATGAGTTTACTTTTTGGCTGGTTTTTGTGCTCAGCGGAATGGAATGGTTAGAGAAGAGTATGGCTATTCTCGCCAGGCTAGACTCTTCAGCCACCTCTGGCATATCACATTCCCTGTCGGTAAAGTGAGGGAGAGCAGACCAAACAAACTATGGTTGAATGGAAAGGTATTAATAATCTTATGCTACTATCATGACATCTGGGTGTATTCTGATGGATAACGCTGTGCTCGGAGTAGATAACGAACGGCTCGTGCAGGAAGTGGAAGAGGTGAGGGAACGAATTTTGCGCAACACCCAAAAATTGGAAGAAATGGAAGGAAGCGAAACACAGCACCACAAGGAAGGTACTTTTCTGAAGAGTTTCGATTTGAAGCCCATCACCGCCGCCGAGTTGTACAATATTGACTCCTCCAGGGATTAAATCGGCCGAGGTGCTTTGCTGTACGGCGTTGACCACAAAAAAGGGAGAGTGTGCGGTGGCAGATGCCTATGGGGAGTACCTAGGATGAGTGGATTACCAGTTTTTTGGATTTTTGGGTTTTTGGATTTGCGGTCACATCCGAATAGGTGCGAGGGCCTTTTTCGTTCGCATAGCAATAAATGATCTTGTACATTTCAAAGAATAGTAAGGGATGATGATACAGTGTTAGAACTCGGACCAACTCAGCACAACAACAATACCGGATTTAATGCAATTAGCGGTAAGAAAGGGGGGGTGACTGCGTGAAATGTGGCCTATTTTTAAGGGCCAGCCAATCCTCCCACGCGTCAAGCAGAGGGACCATGCTAATACCCCTGGACGATTGGGATCCTACAGACAAAACAACGTATTTTATCTCCCCACCCTAGCATCATTCCCTGGCCGGTGATTGGATCCCCATAATGATGACACACTGACAAGGGGTGGGACGAAGTTTAGTGATATCATCAGCATAATGCAGTGGGCTTTCTCTCACCATACTTAATCAGCCCATATTACCCCCCGAAACGGTGCAACAACGAGGCGTTTCCACTGGGGCGAGTTATAAAGCATAGGCCAGAACCCCCTCCCTCACCTTTCGTTGCGTTTCCTACTTGATATCCTTCATTCGTTTGTTGGTGCCGTTTCTTTTCCAAAGTTGTGATCTATTTTATTTCTAACTTGAACGTCACAAGTATTACTTAGAAAACGGTTACCCATTTTCTCACTCACTTTACCTACTCACCCTACCCTGTTTGTTATAAAGACCACCATGGCTGCCCAAACTGATTCCCTGGCCATCAATACCATTCGTGTCCTGTCGGCGGATGTGGTGCAAAAAGCCAACTCCGGTCACCCCGGTGCTCCCATGGGCTGCGCCCCCATGGCCCACACGTTGTTTACCCGTTTTCTCCGGGCCAACCCATATAACTCACAGTGGTATAACCGCGATCGATTCGTCTTGTCCAACGGCCATGCCTGTGCGTTGCAGTACATTATGATGCACCTCTTGGGCTACAAGGTCTCCATGGACGACCTCAAACAGTTCCGCCAGATCGGGTCCAATACCCCCGGTCACCCGGAAAACCACTTCACTGACGGCGTGGAAGTAACCACTGGACCTTTAGGTCAGGGCTTTTCCAACGCAGTGGGTTTGGCGGTCGCCGAGGCCCATATGGCGGCTACCTTCAATAAACCCGATTTCCCCGTTGTGGATAACTTCACCTATGTTATCTTGGGTGACGGTTGTTTGCAGGAGGGTGTAACGGCGGAGACAGCGTCCCTTGCTGGTCATTTGAAGCTTGGGAAACTGATTGCGTTGTATGACGATAACCATATTACTATCGATGGTGATACCAATATGGGCTTCAGCGAAGATGTGCTCAAACGTTTTGAATCTTACGACTGGCATACCCAACGGGTGAGTGACGGGGATCATGATACTGAATCCGTCGCCAAGGCCATCGAAGCTGCCAAGGCGGTCACTGACAAACCCTCCATCATCGCCATCCGTACCACCATCGGCTTTGCCTCCAAGAAACAAGGCACTGCTGGGGTGCACGGTGCTCCCCTTGGGGACGATGGGGTGTCTGAACTCAAGGTCAAATTGGGCTTTGATCCCGCTGAGCACTTCCACGTGCCCAAGGCGGTGTACGACCTCTACCAGGAAGTGGCGGCCCGTGGTCAGAAATCGGAAGAAGAGTGGAACCAGCTTGTGGCCCGTTACGAACAGGCCCATCCCGATCTGGCCAAGGATTTCAAGCGGCGTTTGGCCGGTCAGCTACCCGAAGGTTGGAAGAAAGCGTTGCCCCGTTACACCCCCTCGGACAAGGCCCTGGCCACCCGTAAATTTAGCGAAATTGCCCTGAATGCGTTGGCCCAGGAAATTCCAGAACTCATGGGTGGTTCGGCCGACTTGACAGGATCTAACCTGACCCGTTGGCAGGGCGCCGAAGACTTCCAAGCGGATTCCACTGGTTTGGGTACCTATGCCGGTCGGTACATGCGATTCGGAGTGCGTGAACATGGGATGGCCGCGATGCTTAACGGTATGGCCGCCTACGGTGGGGTGATCCCCTTTGGTGCCACCTTCTTGAACTTTATCGAGTACGCAATGGGAGCAGTGCGTTTGAGTGCTCTGTCCCAATTCCGAGTGATTTATATCATGACCCACGACTCTATTGGTTTGGGTGAAGACGGTCCCACTCATCAACCCGTAGAAGCGTTGGCGGCGTTACGGGCCACTCCCAACATGTTGGTGCTGCGCCCTGCCGACGGAAACGAAGTCACGGGGGCTTACATCGCTGCCATGGAAAACACCACCCGTCCCTCGGTGTTGTCCCTGACCCGACAAAATGTGCCCAACCTCGAAGGTTCTTCCGTGGAGAAGTCCCTTCGGGGCGCCTATGTGCTCAACGATATCCCTGACGCCAAGTTGATTCTGGTCGGTACCGGTTCGGAGGTATCCCTGTGCGTAGAAGCCGTCAAGCTATTGGAACAGCAGCACCAGATCGCGGTTCGGGTGGTGTCCATGCCGTCGATGGAACTGTTTAACGAGCAGGACCATAGCTACAAGGTGACCGTGTTCCCTCAGGGTATTCCCGTGGTGAGCGTCGAGGTCTTGTCGTCGGTGGGTTGGGGCAAATATGCCCATGCATCCATTGCCTTGGATCGTTTCGGTATGTCCGGTCCGGCCAAGCAGGTGTACAAGGAACTCGGCTTCTCTGTAGAATCTGTGGTCGAAAAGTCGGTTAAAGTGGTTCAATACTACAAGAGCCGAGAAGTGCCCCACTTGTTGGATCGTCCCTTTGAGTAATCGGTTGGACTTTTAATTCTACCTAATGCTATTTACCAGGTCTTGAATTTTATCTTGTTGCTATCAAAGCTCTCTCATTTATTCACTCATTGCTATTTGAAGCGACAGATTTTAACATAACAGTGGATAAAATACAATTCAAATGTGACTCCTCAGCCCTTTAGGCACTTTTGGCGGTCATTGCTAATGATGGACTATAGCCACTCCTTGTGAATTTTTCAGGATACTCCAGTAACAGCAGGCAACATGCTGAGGCACTGGTCTTACCTGTGTTGTCTAGGGTAGAAAGTAATTGGTATATTCCCGCTCGTTACCCCCGTACTGTGACGGGAATCATGCGTTGCCAGTTTAGTATGCAGAAACTAAGAATATTGGTCTGGTTTTGCTAAAACTTTTCAAAAGGCTAACCCTGACGAATGCAATAACGTTACTAGCAAAGGTTTTGTGTGATTGTGTTTTCAAGTTTACTCTCGTTTCTTGCACCTTTCTGTCAAACAATCCCCATATTATTTACGCATCAGTCCAGGCCTTCTTCGTTCACCATGGCTAAATGCTTGTCTCTCCCATTCTTAAATAAGCTCCGAGAACGTTACGACTTAGTACTAGCCTCGGGGTCACCGCGACGCCAGGACCTCCTTTCCAAACTTGGCATTCCATTTAAAGTGGTAGTTAGCACTTACGAAGAAAAACATGACCAGCGCCATCTTGTTAAACCTGTAAATTATGTGGTGGAAAATGCCAAACAAAAGGCGTTGCATACGTTTGCCCAATTGAATTCCGTAAGTTTATCGAGTTTTTTTTAAAAAAACAAAAAAGATATAATGGGGCATACTTAATAGTATACACTCAACAGAGTACTTACGGCTAGTTTGGTCGTGGAGCATTGTTTTGGCGTGGTTAATAGCAGCGGAATGAGTATACTTTTATATGTGTCTAAATACTAACCACCGTCGGTTTGTTGTTATGGGGTGATTTTGGAGGTGAGAAAATAGAAAACGAATACTAAACCCATTGTGGTGATCGGTGCGGATACAGTAGTTGTCGCTGAAGGCGAAATCTTTGAGAAACCACGCGATGAAAAGGCCGCATTGGAAATGTTGAAAACCTTGCGTGATAAACCCAACACTGTGATGACAGGCCTGTGTGTTATTATTCAAACGACCTCCCAGCAGCCCTTGATCCCCCCGAAAGACTTCCAAGAGGGTATGCCAAAGCAT
Source organism: Dispira parvispora (assembly GCA_027577015.1). Classification (NCBI taxonomy): domain Eukaryota; kingdom Fungi; phylum Kickxellomycota; class Dimargaritomycetes; order Dimargaritales; family Dimargaritaceae; genus Dispira; species Dispira parvispora. Next base: position 10,107 of record JANBPY010000376.1, read on the forward strand.
TTGAAGCCGGGGGTTCCAGGAGTCTGGGTGGAAAAGCTCCCGGGCGAGAGTGGTTACCTTGTGTGCGGCCTAGAAGAAACTACAGTGCATTTTGACCCAGATGTGTCGAACGAAGTACTGGCTGCCTATGTCGACACCGAGGAGCCCATGGATAAGGCCGGTTCTTATGGATACCAAGACTTGGCGGCCTTTTTTGTTTCCCATATTGAAGGCGATTTTTACAATGTCGTAGGTTTTCCTTGTCACCTGTTCTTTATGATGTTGTTTAAACTGCTTAAGGAATGAGTAGCCAATTGGCTATTGTAGTATTCGCGGTACTTATCCCAGGAAGATGTAATTGCTGTTATTTGGGTTCATCACGGTTGCGGCGGCAGCTTCTGCTTTCTGTCTTTTATTTACCCAGTATGTCTGGTGTAAACAATGTTTGCATAACAAGTATCACGTATCTCAAAGGAATATTGGAAACCTTGGCGAGGTGGACAAAAATTGGGTACGGGCGCTGAAACCCGACTTGGGTAGATGTGTGCGAGAAGTGGGATGATCCAGGCTGGTGATATGGTTTAGTCCGCTTCTGGTCAACTGACCAAGCACACGGATATCTACAACACGAATTTACGTTCTCCCCCTCATCCCTCCCCATTCGAATACATTAGTGTCAACTAAGTAGTCCCATATCTTACAACCATACCATAAAACTGTAGTCAACCTATATATGGCATGGCCCGTGAATATGACCTATAACATTGTCAGCAAACTCCGATATATTGCTGTATATAACGACGATAAAAATAATATATGCAAAATAACAGAAAAAATGTCGGCAACAATGCTTTTAACAAGGACGATTATTGAGCACAGCATGTACAGCAATTATCAGCGAATAGACTAATAGTACGAAAAATAGAAGCGGGCAATGTGCTAAGGGGAAGGAGGAGGGACTTTAGAACAGCGATAATAACGGTACCATTATTCCAACCAAAAGATTGACGATTACCTCCTCGAAATCGTGGCCAAGCGCACGGCAGCGGATATATAATGGGATTCATCAACCCGGAACTGTGTT
>JANBPY010000377.1:0-11166 GCA_027577015.1 Dispira parvispora
GGGGGGGGGGTGTATTCCCACCAAAGCAGTGCACAGTTCAAAAGTCGTAATAGAAGCAGAAAAACAGGTTAGTAGTGTCATCAGCAGCCATAATTTGATAGAGCTTTATTGACCACATCGATCGGTCAGTTAGAGTCGGGAGATATACCTTGGTGTATAATATGGGGTAACTTACCTGGCTGTAGGATTGCCGGCTTAGGGGTGCTAGACTGAGATGAGGGAGTCGCGGACGTTTTCGTCGCTTCGGTTGGTTTAGACTGCGCCTTCGTTTGCTAGTTATCCCAGATAATTCGAGGGCCAAAATAATTGCAATGGGATTCGTTGGTTAGTCAGGATGGATGCGCTTACGTTCCGCAGAATGGAATTTGAACGGTTCCGACTATGGGAATTACAAACACTGGACCCGAGTAGCAAAAAAAAGCAGATCTAGTACTCAAGGTGTCGAATGCTTTTACCACCTTTACATGCCGTATACGTCCATTGCTACCTCGTCCACCTCTTAACAAACCAAGTACAATTCCTTGGTTAAATACTTACCGTACTTGCAGCTGGGGTCTCCTCTTTGGGTAGGATGAGGGATTCATCACCATAAATATCAAAGGTTTCTTCGTCGGCCATGGTAGTTACTCTCGTCACTTTCCAACAGATTTCAGTCGTCAGGATCAACTAGCAAAGGAAAATAAATGTACAGGAACAAACAAAAGCTGAAAACAGAAGAAGAAAAAACAAACAAACAAGCAGTACGTCAAACACGACGCCAAGTAAAGCCTTGAACTCGTACAAAACGCGAGTCCAAGTGTCGTAGGCGTATACCAGTGCGGCGGTCCTTATTAGGCTGTGCGGTGTTGTGCAATCAGGAAAACCGTGGTGGGTTGTGAGGGCTAGTCTTTTTTTAAAAAAAGTTCCCCACAGAGCGGATTCCCGTCGGATACAGCCAGCCCTTATCCCGATGATAGAATGACGTCAAGTTGCAGACGACAAAACGAACACGCATAATCCGACATGGCTACAGTGGAGGGATAATGAGTCCATCCAAAAAAAAATCAACCAACACACGCCATTTCCCTCATCCATTGAAATCAACCAATGAATGATGTCACGGTCCTTCTCCACCAGTGTGTAGAAATCCGGTATTTCACACCGGCCAAGGTACAAGACCAAAAATTTTACACTTGCCACCCGCTATTCGTTCCTTGTGCTTTTTGTGTTAAATTGGACGGTGTTCATATTGGTTTACTTTTTCTGGCCTTTGCTAGACACGACCCAAAGCCAGCGGTCTTGATTTCCTTCATACCTGCGTTGGGTGCTATCGGCGTGTGTGGTTTCATTGCTTCCTCAACTCACACTATTGTTACCTCTTGTACTCTGTTGTGTGTCTGTAACAATGTTGATTTTACCCGGTCAGTCCGCATTGTCGGACTTTGCCCAGCGAACCCTACTGGGTCGACTGGCTAAAGTGAATCCCGCTGTAACTGCCGTCGATGCCGTCTACCTGCATTTTGTCGAATTCTTGCCCGAATTTACTTTAAATTCGGACGACGCTCCCGAAGTGGCTATACTGCAGCGCCTCATGCCCACTCCAGTGGGTACCGCCCCTCCGGCCTTGGATCTGCTCTACCACTTGGGTTACCTTCAACGGGATAGCCTTAATGTGGTGGACCAGGCGAGCGCTCCCTCGAGTGCCTCTTCTGAGGTCTCCAATCGTCGCTTGTACTTGGTGCTGCCCCGCCATGGCACCATTTCGCCGTGGTCGAGTAAAGCTACTGACATTGCTCACGACTGCCAACTCAGTCACTGCGTCAAACGTATCGAACGTGGTATTGCCTACTTTATCACCGCCGACCCCTCCTTATCCAGCTCTACGGCGGCCCTCCCTGACCCCACGGATCAGCGGGCTCAGGAATTGTTGGCTTGTTTCGCTGATCGAATGACCCAAACCGTATGGGACCGTTTCCCATCCCCCAGTGAACTGTTTCTCCTCGGTCAGCCGCGTGGTATCAATAAGGTACAGTTGACGGGGGCTCATCAGGGCTATACCCAGGCCAAGGATAATTTGGTACGGGATAACCGCAAATGGGGTCTCGCCTTGGCCGACGATGAAATTGACTATCTGGTACGTGCCTTTACCGGCTTGTCCCCCGACGGTAGTACCGAAGATGTAGCGGATAAAGCCTTAAACCGCAGCCCTACTGATGTAGAGTTGATGATGTTCGCCCAGGTCAATTCGGAGCACTGTCGTCATAAGATCTTCAATGCCTCTTGGACGCTTGACGGTCAAGATCAACCTCAATCACTTTTTAAAATGATTAAAAACACCTACGTGCAGCATCCGCAGGGGGTGCTTTCCGCCTACAGCGACAATGCATCCGTACTGGAAGGTCCTGTAGCAACTCGATTCCATATTGCCCAGGATCACCGTACGGGTTTGGCCATGTATCAGTCCCAGGACGAACCCATCCATATTCTATGTAAAGTGGAGACCCATAACCATCCCACGGCCGTGTCCCCCTTTCCGGGTGCCGCCACTGGGTCAGGTGGGGAAATTCGTGATGAAGGCAGTGTAGGTCGGGGTTCCAAACCCAAAGCCGGGATGACAGGTTTTATTGTGTCCCATTTGCATGTCCCTGGGTGGGAACAGCCTTGGGAATCCACTCCAGCGTTGACCGCCCTGGGTAAACCCGCCCACATTGCTTCCCCATTAGATATTATGTTGGAAGCGCCCATTGGTGGGGCTGCGTTTAACAATGAATACGGTCGGCCGAACTTGACTGGTTTTTTCCGTACCTTTGCCGAACACGAAAGCTCTCTCTACCAGCCCACCTCTGATACGTCATCAAGCAAAGTTCAACGCTACCGTGGTTTCCACAAACCGATCATGATTGCCGGTGGGCTTGGTAACGTCCGCGAACCCAACATGCTCAAGCATCCCTTCAAGGCCGGTGCTCATTTGGTAGTGTTGGGAGGTCCGGCTATGTTGATCGGACTGGGAGGTGGGGCTGCATCATCGATGGCATCTGGTGCTAGCTCGGCCGCACTGGACTTTGCCTCGGTCCAACGTGAAAATCCTGAAATGGAACGACGGTGCCAAGAAGTTATCGACGCCTGTTCCAATTTACCGCCTGAAGAAAACCCTATCCTGTTTATTCATGACGTTGGCGCTGGAGGTCTATCCAATGCTTTGCCTGAACTGGTCCACGACAGTGGTTTGGGGGCTCTTATTGAGCTACGGGATATTCCCGTGGATGACCCTAGCATGTCCCCCATGGAAATATGGTGCAACGAATCGCAGGAGCGTTATGTGTTAGCGGTGCATCCGGACCGTCTGGACTATTTCCGTGCCCTAGTGGAACGTGAGCGGTGTCCCATGGCGGTGGTAGGCAAGGCCACCGATGAACAGTACCTACGGGTAACAGACCGGGATCAAGAAAACACCCCTAATCACGCTGTGATCGACCTGCCCATGGATGTACTCTTTGGCAAACCACCGAAAATGCATCGTACGGATCACACTGTGAATGCCGTACCTACTCCCTTGGACACTACCTTGGTGGAATACCTACACCATATCCCGCCCGAGGTGTCGGCATTGTCCCTACGAGTTACCGAAGCCGCCCACCGCATTCTTAAATTCCCTGCAGTGGCCAGCAAATCTTTTTTGATTACCATTGGCGACCGATCGGTATCGGGTTTGGTAGCCCAAGACCAGATGGTAGGTCCCTGGCAAGTACCCGTGGCCGACGTGGCAGTCACTGCGTCCACTTATGTACAGGATTCTCCGTTCACTCCTGCCACGAACCCTTGCAGCGGGGAGGCCATGGCCACCGGAGAACGTCCCCCCTTGGCTCTCTTGAATCCCGCGGCGTCGGCCCGGATGGCCGTAGGCGAAGCCCTCACCAACTTGATAGCTGCCGATGTGGCCGATATGAGCTTAATTCGTTTGTCGGCCAATTGGATGTGTGCCGCCCAACAGCCCGGCGAAGGTGCCGCTTTATACCAGGCCGTGCAGGCCATCGGTATGGAGCTCTGTCCCGCGCTAGGTATAGCTATCCCCGTAGGTAAGGATTCCATGAGTATGAAAATGACCTGGCCGGCCCCCACCGGGGATCACCAGGTGGAAGTAACGGCACCCTTATCCTTGATCATCACCGGGTTCGCCCCCGTCACCGATGTACGACGCACCCTCACTCCGATGTTACAGCACCCGGGCATCGCTGGATACGAGCATACCCCCGCTCGCACCTGTTTGGTGTTGATCGATTTAGCTGCTGGTCGCCAACGTCTGGGTGGGTCGGCGTTAGCCCAAGTGTTTAATCGGTTGGGTGAAACCTCTCCTGATGTGGACGACCCAGCTTTACTCCGGGCCTTTTTCCAAGGTCTGGTCGCTTGCAAGCGGTACTGGACCGAATCCAACGCAGCCAAGTTTTCCAAGGCATCGGAAACCCCACGTTCTTCCCAATCCCCGGCTGGTACACAACACACCGCCGCAGCCCGTCAAGCCTACGCGGGACAGGACAGCTTGGTGTTGGCCTACCACGACCGTAGTGACGGTGGTTTATTCACCACTATTGTCGAAATGGCTCTGGCGGCTCGTACTGGAGTCGAAGTGGATCTCACTCCATTGGGCGATGATCCAGTAGCGGCCATGTTCAACGAAGAGCTGGGTGCTGTGGTACAGGTGGCCGAAGAACACTATGCCGCATTGGTGGAGTTGTTCGCTAGCCAAGGGTTCCCGTCGGCCCATATTCACCGTATCGGCTGCGTAGGTGCCCCCGTACACGATACCAAGGAATCCCTAGCCACCAATATCACCTTTAAACACCGAGACCAGGTAGTCTACACCAGCTCCGTACCTCTGGTGCACCAGATGTGGACCTCCACTTCGCACCAAATGCAGCGTCTGCGGGATAATGCCGAATGCGCCGATCAGGAATACCAAGTTCTGGCGGCGAGTCAAAATTCGGGATTGAATTACCGATTAACGTTTTCCCCCAGAGACGACATGACGACGCTCCAGAGTATTTTGGAATCGCCCACTGTGGCCAGTCCGACGTTCACACGACCCCGCGTGGGTATCGTTCGTGAGCAAGGGGTAAACGGCCACTTGGAAATGGCCCATGCTTTTTTCAGTGCCGGATTCGAAGCAGTAGATATTCACATGTCCGACCTTTTGGCAGGTCGAATCACCTTGGCCAGCATGTCCGGTCTAGCCTTCTGCGGTGGGTTCTCCTATGGGGACGTGTTAGGCGCGGCTTCCGGTTGGGCCCTGAGTTGCCTCTTGTCCAAACGGGCCCGTACCGAACTAGAACACTTTATCCAGGATCGCAAAGACACCTTTTTATTAGGGGTGTGCAACGGGTGTCAGTTCTTGTCCAAAATTAAGGAATTGATTCCAGGTACCGAAAACTGGCCCACGTTTTTACGTAACAAGAGTGAACAGTTTGAAGCACGGTTCCCGCGGGTCCAGATCAACCCCACGGGTTCCCTTTGGCATAATCCTCGTTCCACCGAAGAACCCACTCGTACCTCTTGTATCTTTTTGCGTGGCATGGTGGGTTCCCAACTGCCTATTTCTAGCGCCCACGGTGAAGGCAGGGCTGAATTTCCTGGAGCTACCCCCGAAGCTCGTCAAGCGGCCATGGAAAATTGCATTGCCCAGGGCTTGATTGCTTTGCAATTTGTGGATAACCAAGGTGAGGTAACTGAACGGTACCCGGCTAACCCCAACGGTTCTCCACGGGGTATTACCGGGTTGACCACTCCCAGCGGTCGTGTTTTGGCGATGATGCCTCATCCCGAACGCGTTACCCGTACTTCCGCCCTCTCGTGGGTGCCCCCCTCCCAGGCTGGTGAATGGGGTGAAAACTCTCCTTGGTTCCACATGTTTGTCAACGCCCGGGCGTGGGTCAACGAAATGGCTTCAAAAGAGTAACCCTGATTTTCCTTTTGGAGGGTCTACCACAGCCATGTCCTCCTTTTTCAGTTTTTATTTCTTTGTGGTGCTATTTACCATATACTGGGGCTGAACAGCTGAGGCGAGAGAGGCAAAGGGAGTGATTTAGTTTTATGCTGTAGTACTTCTCCGCTTATCGATGGAATAGTATTATCCCCCTGGTTATGGACCAGCTTTCTTTTCAGTTCTGGGTGACAACCATGGACCCTGTTTATTTTATAAAAGAATGGTGTCAATTATGTTGCAAAGTAACGGTAAATTGTTGTACATAAAAACCATACCTACATAAGTCATGTTGATCCTAGACACCACGAGTACGCTAAAATTTACTTTGACGCTTTTGCAGTGGTTTTACTACTCCATTTGCAACGTAGTACTTCGCTTTACTATACATGAAATAGGAAGATTAGTTAAAATATGACATTGATCGTAATTAAGATCCGGTATTTCCACTACTTCAGACCATTAATTCGTTAGGTTCGGAACAGACATTGGTTCCATGCACTGGTGGCAAGCATGTTGATGATATAGGTTTTGCATTCAACTACTGGTCACCAGTAACCATGCTGGTGGTAAGGGTAGGGGACGGCTCCGCACTTAACTCGGGAGTCTTATTTTTATACAGGTCCATGAACATCCCGGCAATTTGTTCGTGTTTTGTCAACTCTGCTCGATGTTGCTGAAGCTGTTTCTCATAGTCCGTATTAAGCAGCCGCAGGTGTTCGAGTTTCTTCATCACCTCGTCGTGTTTCCGCTGAAGCTGTTGATTTTGTGTAGTGACTTTGGCGAATGAAACCTGATGCTGGTGAAAATTCATCGAGAGCTGTTGGTAAGCGTCTTCACGATCGGTCAGTTCCGATTTGGCCCGCAGCAGATCTTCCCGAACTTGATGCAAGTCTGTTTCCAACTGGGATCGGACAGCTCTGGCCTGTGCCAATTCGGTCCGCACCGACTCGGCCTGCCGTAGCTGATTTTGCAAATCGGTAATTGTTCCTCTAGTAGTGGTCAGTTTCTCGGTGGCTTCCTGCAGCTGGCGTACGGTCTTGGTCCAACGTTCTGCTTGCACCTGTGAGTCCTCCTCATAAATTTGTAGGTCCTGTTGGCAGGTTTCTAATCTGGCTTCGAGGTTCTGTATCGTCATTTGCCGTTCGAATGCCGCTTCTTCCACTTGGTTATGTTTAACCCGGATATCCTGCAAGGAGCGTTCCAGCTGCTCCCCTTTACGTTCGGATTCTTTGAGGTAACGCCCCAGAGTATGTCGATCCGCTTGGGATGCTTCCAATTCCTGGGCCAACCGCCGGTTCTCTTGTTCCAATTCTTGTATACGCTGTTCGTGAGTAGTCTCCAAGGATAATTGGTCGCGGAGCTGGGTATTCAGTCTTTCCATCTCCTTTTGATGATGGATTTGCTCTGAAAGCTGCTGCTGGGCCGTGCGGGTTCGGTTTGTTTCATTCAGGTACGACCGGGCTACAAATTGATCCAACGACAACCCAACTGTAGGACAAGTACCCTTTAGCACGTGGAGAAGGGTCAGTGCGACCGGGTTAGTTGAACGGGTGGATAGCGTGCTCAGGATCCACCACGTGTTTGCTGACGTCATTAACCGGATGATTATCGATGTGAGCTGTACCCAAGTAGAGCGGTCGCTGGTTCCGTGCTTTCGAAGCCAGGTCGCCCACCACACCAAGAATGCCAGCCGACAGCCATCAGACTCATTGGTACTACCAGCAAAGGATTCGGCAGAAGTACCGGTAATGTACAGCTGTTCGAGATATTCCCCGGTGAAATGTTCTACCCAAGCAGCAATCGTGGCACCGACGGATGTATACCAATTATTGGAAAGGTAGCGTTGCACCCAGATGGTGTTGGATAGTCGGTGAAGCAATAATATGTTATTCGTTACCGCATTGCCTTCACCACTAGTCTGCAGAGGTATCAAATCGTTAGAAAGGGCGGAGACCAGACGCTGGAGTGCTTGCTCCGCAAGGTGGTGTACGGGTGGACACAGTTGTGTCTGAACAGTATCCCCCACACCCTCTAATCTGGCTAGTATATCCAGAAACTCGACCGCCCGAGAATATTTTAGAGGAGGACCCCAGGTGGGGGATTCCTCGGTGATGGTGGACGCCCCAAGGTATTGGTCGTGAATCTCCTTCACCAGCGTATCCACTACATTATACTCGTTTATCAGCTCATAGCATATATCTAGACACACTTGATACCGTAGTAAACCCCCCAAAAAGATATACACTTCTTCATGACGTTCTTGATCTCTCCATTGATACGCTAAAATATCTCCCAGGGATTCTCGCCATGACTCGTAAGTGGATATCACAAGAAATAGGCTGGGCCGCAGTAGGAGGTCGCCCCACAAACTAATAGCCGACCGTAGCACCTCGACGGAATCCGTTCGGGTCATAACGTGTAAAATCAGTTGTAACGTTTCTCGGATATTGGCGGAGTTGAAAATCCTGCCGTGTAACGGGTCATTGATCAGCACACTGTTTAAGCAGCGCAGGGCCAGTAGAGTTCCTGTCGAGTTTTGGTCGTTGAGGCTGCTGACCAAGGCTTTGTAAAACTTTCTGATATCAGGCAGCCGACAAAGGTAATCGACAACTACAGGTAACCGATCCAAGAGATGCGCAAGGACGCGTGGAACTATCCAGGGATCATTGGGGAATAATGAGGAAGCAAAGGATGAAGTTGGAGATGCCGCATTAAAAGGGAAACGAACAGTGTCAACGCACGCTTTTAAAAAGTTGGCCTGGTGTACACTGTTGTCCCAAGGCAAACAACCCGTTTCTAAACCCAACCTCAGGAATTGTGCGTATTGAGTACGAATCGCTTCACTGCGTTCGGATTCCCACACTCGTTGGCACACCCTATCGACTATATCCGTCGTGAATACATGTGGGAAGCAAAGGTACACTTGGCCCACCAGCGGTGAGGTTAATACGGCCAACAGACCAGTTTCAATCCCAGGTTCGAAATCCTCTTCTGCAATTAATAACGTGACCAGTCGCTGAACCCAGTGAATGGTGTTGCAAGGTGGCCATTCTTCGTGGTAATTACCAACGTCACTCGCCGAGGGATACAGCAGCCACGCAATCTCGGGGCAGTTCAGCTGCTGGGACACTCGTCGGGCCACCCACGGATTTTCCAGTAACGATAACAAGGCCTGGAGTAGCACGCGCAACTGGGTCGGATGCTGGTGAAGGGTTTTGGACCGTACCAATTTGGAAGTGACTTGGTTAAAATTGGCGACGGGGTCGGTGGAAATCTCCTGGTCTTGAAGCATGTTGCGAATGGTGAGGAGCCACAGTCGAGTGATACAAGGTGAACTAACAAGGGAAACCCAGGAACAAGTGGGTAAAATGTGACTTGCCAAAGAACTTGACCAGTGCTATAAAGCCACTCCATTGACCATGGTTGACATTGTGCACTGCATTGTTTGTTTACAGTTTAGTTTAGTTTTCCGTTTGTTTAAGGAAATTCCCGCTGTTCTTGGTGGGACATAAAATCGGTAGCGGTGGATTTCCCTGGGTTTGACCAATCACCACCCTGTTGAGCATCCCAAAACAACCAAAGCTTAATAAAATAACAGAGAGCTTACGAACAAAGGATGCTATGTTTATCATGGAAGGCTGTATTGCGTAGTGGATGTAATTATCGTTTAAGTTTATTTATCCGTTTAGAAATACCTGGTTTACTTTTGAAACAGCTAAAAGGGAATTTCTAGTCGAACTTATTTACTACGTTGGCATATATCTTATATAACTAGTATTATTTTCCACTACCTTTAACGAACTCCGTTTTACATAGTGCAATGGACGACCCTCTACCCAAACCCAGCTCCCCAAAGTCGAGCCCCGTCTTGGCAGCGTCAGAACAGCTGGTGGACAAACAGACTCTGATCCAACGTCGTCTCACGTGTGACATTAAAATCCCCGACGAATGGGCCATGCAATTCAGCGATACGATCCAGTCCTCACCAACGGACACTCCAATGCTGGATTCGGCCAACGAGATATCTGACTCTGATAAACCCCAGTCTCCACCGCATACCGACGGTACCACTTTGATACCACAAGACACTACCAGTCCACCCACATTAATAGCCGAAATAGACACTGCGGAGAAAGTCCCGAAAACGGCGAGCTCCCCCACGGCGGAGAGCGTCAAAGAATTGTACCAGCGGCGGAAATCCCAGGTGCGGTTTTCGTTGGCCCCCGATACCATACATACTATCCAAGACGACGACTTTTCCGAGTCCGAATCTGAGAAATCCCCTCCCACAAATGAACAAAATGCGATGCAGACCGAAGAGAACACTTCTGTTTCCACATTGTCGTCATCGCGAAAAGTGGTTCACATACGGGGAGATGACGATGACTCTGAGGAAGGTAAAGAAGGGGCGGATACAGTAGCGGTCACTCCTCGTAAACAACCCCGTACGACGTATATGGTTCACCCCGATGTCTCCGCTGCCCTCTCCCAGGCCACACCGGCCGACCGGCAACGTATTGAAAAGGATCTATTAGCGTCGATTCGTAAACAACAGGACGACGAAGGCGATGTTCCTCTTATTCTATTACAAACCCCGGCTCCAGCCAAGTTTCTATCCGGGAATACATCGCTTAATGCTTCACCGGCCAGTCCTATCCAACAAAGTTTGGGAGATGTACCAGATTTACTCATGAAAACTCCCTTACCGAAAGACCAGCAGAATGGAGACAATTCACAGCATACGCAGTCGTATCCTCCTTCTTGGCTCATTCCGGTTACACCCGCTCCGTCATTGTTGGACACTGTACGCAACGATTTTATATCACCGGACAAGATTCCCAAGTACAGTTTTCTGGAAATGGAAGAAGTCAAGAAGCAGTACGAAGCTCGGTTAGGTAAAAAGGAAGAAATTCACCAACAGGCCCTGGACACATTAGAACGGTCTTTGGAAGCGGAACGTAAGGAAAAGGAAGAAATCAGTGCTATTTTATCTGATTACGCTGAAACGCTCAACCGGTGCATTGAAGATTCCCAACGTAAAAACGAGGAACACGACGTGGCCATGCTCAAAGCGGAGAGTGCAAAGGAGACCCTACAAGAATCGGTAGACAATCTACAGCAATCCGTGAAAAATTTGACCAGCCGCAACGAAGCATTACAGGACGAATTCGATAAATTGACGCAAAGTAGCGCCGCCGAGATTGAGTTGC
>JANBPY010000378.1:0-11160 GCA_027577015.1 Dispira parvispora
ACAACTTGTTAGTGGACAAGTTCTGACGGATATAGTTCTTCCAGGTGGGTGGTGCATTTCGATAGTATGGGTAATTGCGTTCAATCCACCTGTAGATTTCACTAACTCTCAGTTTCTGTTTTGGACTTTTGGTGATGGCCTTGAATATCAGCTCCCCATAGGTTAGGGATGGACGCTGGCCATTCTGGATGTCGTTGGAACTGGCCATTGAAAAACAAATATCTATAAATGTTAGATGACGAAATGTATATTCTAATTATGAAATTTGCACGGTAAGATAGAGTTTTAAGGAGAAAAAAGAATATCATTAGAAGCTGCAATTAGGAGATTAATTGAATATTATACTTAGGTCGTAACTTGGAAATTAATATAATGAGGGAAGAGACAGCTGTGGTAGAGCTCGCTGACCCTTTTATAAGCAATGCACTGCCATTAAAGAAGGATTTTGATAATGTATATTAGCCATTCTACGCAGGTATGGTAAACAATACAGTAGTATGATGAATGGACGCTTTACCTTAGCCACAGGAAATTCCAACTTATGATCACATTAGAATTAAGCAGATAAAAAGGTGGCAGGACTTTGTTCCACTTGGTCTGCTTGTTAGGATGCACCAAGGGAAATTGCTTAATTGGTTGTAAGGCGCGGAGAAGCACTAGTGAAAGATCATATTCACAACAATGTTCAAGTCCCTTCGAAATTCCAATGCTAACTACCAAGGTTAGTAGGTATTGTCTATACATTACCTCCGTTTACATAAAGAGTGTCCTATCCCTTCTACTGCGGATATCGTCGAGTTGCAGGGCCATTGAAAGCAGTGACTTAAAACCAATAAAGTTCATGACTGCTTACCTAGGTAGCTCCAGAGAATTACGTATAAGAGTCTCAATTTAAAAGTCTAGGACTTGGTTAGATTACATATTTACTGTACTCGTTCATCTGCTATGGCGTTTTAATTTGTGTACTTGGAATGCAACAACCATATCAGTATTTTCATATTAACATTGGCAAACTTTTAGTTATATTCATGGTGATGGGTACTTGACGGTTTTTATTGTATGCTTTACCACTTGTCTATTGCAATATTTCAAGTTACTCCGAACCTCAGGAGAATTGTTATTTTAATTCACCTCCACCTTCATATCCTACTATCTTACTTTAACTGAAGCTCATACATTTGTGGTTTGCCTTTCTAATGTACGACCCTGTTGTGTTGTCCTGTTTTCGAAATTACACACTCTACTGAAGTGGACTAAGTCATTATGTTAAGGTGTTTTTGGGATGGTTTGAGCAGATCTATCCTTGGACGAATTTTCTCTAAAAGTAGACAGTGGTAATCTCCCCCTTACCTAGTAGAAATATCTGTTGGGTCACTCCCGTAAGACAAGCAGTAAAAGTGGATGACATTTTCCTGGGCCGGGTGACTTTGTAAAGCTAGCAGCAGTAGGTGGGAGTGTTACACTGCGCCGGGCATCACCCCGTTCGCCCTATTTTTCTTTACATGGTCCCTTGTGAAACGGGAAAAAAGGAAACTATGTTTTCGAGTGGCTTATCTTAGGCAGAAGTTCTGCAACTTGCGTCAATACTCTTTTATGATAGTAGTATCGAAAAATTTAGCAAGTTTCTAAAACTTTATAGTATAAATTCCATGAAAATAGTACCTCGCTATTGAGGCCATTTCAACAGTGGTGCTTTTCACTTAATGTAGTTTAGAGTTTAAAGTTGACGCTGCTATTCAGTATGGTGAGGACCATTTCGACATTATACACTTGTTACCAGCGGACACCCCTTTCATTGTTCGCTGTCTCACCACACAAAGTAAATTAATCATTTTCCATGGTTTTATACAGCTATATTGGACGGAATCCCATCGATGAAGGCGCCCTCCTACTCACCACGTGCCCAAGGAGAAAAACGTAAATCCCCGTCGAATGGCCCACCTTCGCAGTTCGTCCAACACAAAACAAAACAGGGAATATCCAAACGGCAGAAAGAAAAAGACGATAGGAACCGGTCGGGTCTTGAACATAACGTTAACAACCGGTAAGTAAATGATAGCAACTGCAAGGGTCACGCTACAAGCCCACACTAGCAGGATGAGAGGGATTCCCGTGGAAGTAGCAGCCGAAAGCTTTTCAGATTTCGAGATATGGGTAGATTTCCGAGAACTAGCAAATGAGTGCCTCGGCCAAGCTACCTTTGACGACAGTCGACGGAAAAACATGATATAATACAATCGATTGAAAAACAAGCTACTAAAACATTGTCGCATCACCAGGGAGATGAACATGACACACTGGCCCGTATGTAGTAGGTTACTCAGCTCTTGATGGGTATAACCTTGGTACCCATCACGCCACTTGTCATAGGCGAAAAATAAGTCGTACGGGGACAATTTACCATAGGACCACATGTAGTAAAAGAACATAATGTGTCCGAATACCGTTTCCACCACACCTATCAGCAAGTACGCTTTCAAGAGCACCCGTAGATTCACTAGTCGATCTCGTTTCGGATTCCGTGGACCGCGTGACAACAGGTTCGCTTTTGGTTTCTCATAAATAGCTTTTAAAATCAAAGGCAAGTCGGTCAATAAACCAGTGCAGACCATTAAAAAGGCACTGAGCGGCGAGGGTACCCCAAGTAGAATATGTGTCATAATAGGGATAAACTCGGCGAAACATCCAGCAGGCAGCAGGTGCATAATGCACTTTTTCATAATGTCAAACACCCACCGACCGTGTTCCACGGCCGCCAAAATTGAGGATATATTATTATCAAGTAGAATCATATGGGACGCCTCCAAGGCTACCCCACTGCTACCGCTCATTGCCACTCCCACGTTGGCCGATTTCAGTGCTGGTGCGTCGTTGACCCCGTCACCTGTTACACCTACCACGGCGCCGCTTGCTTGGAATTTAGTAACTATATCAAGTTTTTGCTCGGGACTAGTGCGTGCAAACACAATTTCACGGTATTGCGTAACTTTGTCCCATTGGGAATTAGTCAGCGTGGAGAGTTCCGAACCCGATAGCAAGAGAGCCCCCGAATATGGACTCAAATGATGGGATCTATTGCATGGTTCTTTTGAATATCTGCAGTCACTAAGGTAATCTCTGTAAGATTGTAACGTTGATAACCTTTCGTCAAGGTCGAAATGGACAGCGGTACAAGTGTCGCTAGTGGGATCTGGTTTATAGGTGGACGTGTCATACCATGAAACCTCCGTTTTACAGCTATCGGAGGATGAGTAGCTGGTATGCCCTTTCGTGGCTGTGTAGATAGGTTTGGGCGAGGTTACCTTTTCGTTCATCAATAAAGTACCAAGGTGTGAACGAGAAATTCTTTGGTCTAAATCGGCCAGGGTATCCACTCGGGGCTGGGTGAATATACCCACTTGACGGGCAATAGCGGCTGCGGTGAGTGCGTAATCGCCCGTTACCATAAATACTCGAATGCCGGCTTCATGGCACTCGTGCACCACCTGCTTGGCTTCCGGACGGGGCGGGTCCACGATGCTGACCAGTCCCACCAGACACAGGGAATGGGCCATTGCTGTGAGCGACTGAAGGTCGTCGGGATCAGTGGGAAGGTCCTGCGAGGACTGGAGCATCCTCTTGCAAACCATCAGTACCCTCTGTCCTTGATTACTCCACACTTCCTGTTGTTCACACACCATGCGACGGAGTGTGTCATCAAAGGGCTTGGTACTACCGTCGTTGTTGAGGTACCACTTGGTTTTGGATATCAACACATCTGGTGCACCCTTGATGAGCAGCGTTGGTTGGTGAGATGGGCCGAACACATGGCGATCAGGACTCTGGTTAGACGTAGACTCTTCCAGAGAACTAATCTCTGCTGACGAGACCGTTTGGGATGATGAGGCGATCGACGTAGGTTGCACGACACACAACATCCACTTGTTCTTGGAGTTGAAGGGGATGCGATGGGTCACTTCTACCCCGTTCAAATCAAGAGCATCCGTTTCGTCCTGAGAACCCACATGGGCACCGAAGCGAAGCATGGCACTGTCGGTAGGGTCACCGTTGACCCGCTGGTCCAATACTGGCAAGTGTTTAGTTTTAGGATCGAATGTGGCACCGTTGCACAGCTGGGAAGCGGCCAGTAACTGCACAAAGGCTGCTGAGTATTGAGATAAAGGTCGAGTGTCACTGTAAGCATTGGACCAGTAGTACGACCCGGCACATGCGTGAAACACAAACATCCTATTCTGGGTCAACGTACCCGTCTTATCCGAAGCGATGACGTTCACCGAACCCAACGATTCCACCGCCATGAGATTTTTTACTAGTACCTTTCGACTAACCATTTTCCTTGCGACAATGTTCAAGGCCATGGCGATACCGATGGGTAACCCCACGGGTACGAATGCCACCAGCACGGATATAGCATTGACTAAAGCATCTGACGTGTCAATAAAAGTGGGAAACGCATGATGCAACCAAGTCCCCCAAATGAGCAAGGAAAAAGCCGCTGCTACCAACGACAATGAGGCAATTACAGTGACCAGCCGAGAAATTTCCCGCTGTAATGTAGAGCGTAGCACGTTCCCGTTGGTAGTGCGTTTGCTGATTTTTCCCATGACGGTACTATCCCCTGTGGCAATTACCAGGCCTGCCCCGTTCCCGTTGGTGACCAAGGTACCCATCAGGGCAATATTGCGAGATTCCAAGAAATTGTCGTCGGTCCATTGGGTAGTAGCGGCGATGTGGTCGTTTTCACCGGTTAAGAGGGACTTGTCTAACTGGAGGCCGACGCATGCCACTAGTCGTATGTCGGCGGGAACTTTATTGCCGTACCTCAGCAACACATAGTCACCCACCACTATATCGCGTACGGATATAGTTTTCAGTTGGCCCCCTCGCATCACATCACACTGCGCCGGCAGTATGTTGGTAATAGTGCGCATAAATTGTGTGGAAGTCCAATGTTGGTACACGTTGAGTATGGTTTGGAGTGTCAGCACAGTGAACAGAAGCACTGCCAGGCCCAAGTTTGCCGGGTCAGGGGGTCTGCCCAAGGGCTTCCAAGCTAGAACACATGCGATGCAGCCGATCCACAGTATGCCTCCGAATCCACCAAAGAGATACCGCATGCATTTACGGGTGAGGTTGGTTCTGATTGGTTTTAATACGTTGTGGCCGTCCTTTGTTAGGCGCTCGTTCACCGTCGAATCGTCTAGGCCCTGGGTCGTCGACGTGCCTAACAGTTGTTCAAGGTGGTCTACATTGTGCTTATGGTAATCGAAAAGCGCATCAATGTCACGGCCGTGCCCAATATCATTTTCCAGATGAAATGACAGGGTGCGGTATTCAATGTTTATATTCTGTACTAGCACCTGAGACGCGCCGCCCGCTGTGGTGACCATTTTTGATTGGTTCCTAGGTGGGACGAACTGAACGATTAATGAAATTTCAGAGTCTGGGGTTTATCAGGATAAATTCCAGGGAGGGAAGTACAAGTGACACACCCTATAGTTGATTTGCACACTTTCTTCCCTGCCAAGTATAACCTACGACGTGTACGCAACTGTACCTGATATGGAGTCCCTGGGCAAGCAAACCACCGTAGAGTAATCAATGGCATGGTTAACCTATTCGCAGGTGTTAGTGAGCCTGTGTTGGTACCTAGGAAGTAAAATACACTTTCCAACTTTCTCATTATTACCATTCTCGCTACCTAAAAGTTTGTCCGTTCGTACTTACCGTTTCAAATGGAAACACAACGGGGAGCATTCTCGGAAAGAGCAACGAGTATTAATATAGCCAAGGGAACCAGTGTCGAACAAGCGGCTAGCAGAATAAGTTGAGTTGACATGCCCAGTATCTATTTATACGAAACACATGTATTAAAAAATACGCTCTGGTCGAGTTTGATGCGCGCACCTAGCAATGCGCAGGGGTAGTGAGAGTGGTTTATATTACGCATTGCTAACATGATTACCCAAGCTTTGATGATAGTATAAATTTAGTACACGTGTATTACACACTCGAGACGACACGGTGAACAGGCTGGCGCAAGTATGACCTGCACTAGTTTGCCGTAAATGCACCAACTGTTACTCTTGGCAAAAAAAGGGGGTAAAGCATGTATAATCGATTGAATCAAAAAGGTGCGCAATTTTCCATTGTCGAAAATTAGCAGAATTCTGTCGTGACCCCGAATCCGCACGACGACGGGTAGGGTATCCAATCACCGCGCCGTTATCGTCAAAATAAAGTCGATTTTTCAATTCCCCCCTGTTTTATTGGTATTTTAAGGCTAAAATTCAGTTAACGAGACCCGACCCCTGTGTGGAATACTCCTTGCAGTAGCGGTATTGTTATTAATGCAGTTATTTTTGTATCGGAATCGACAGACTCTAATCGCTCACCATCGGTCTAAATCAAGGGGCCGTTACAACGAAACCCTTGAACATTCTCCCATTTAGAGATACCTGATCATCGTCACTGTCATTTGGCATTATTCGCACGTCAGGCATGCGGTACCAAGGTAATTGGGGGGGGGGGCTCCCTATATTAAGATGGTGGGTAAATCCGTATAGCGTTGGCATGTTCCGCGTGTGCATTTTTTCCAGGACAGTAGCGCATTCCAAAAAAGAATAAACGTAAACTTGTTCTATAAAGCTTCTGAACCGATATCCCCTCGCTCACAGTCCATTATCCACACTTAAAGTGTTATCTTCTTTTGAGATTGTAAACCTTGCAAGGCCATGTTGACCTCACCTTCTGCGCCAGACTGTGGGCTTCATGGCGCTGCAAATCCAAGTAACCAATACAGTCTGTGAATACAGTGTTGCATTATTTTCACATATGGCGTGCAGGAGAAGTTTCCAACTTTTCGGAAAAACGCGGAACATCGTTGCAAAGGGAAAACAGCCCAGCATTCGTTGACTTTTCTTTTTTACCACCAAGGTTGGCTATCCCCACTAAGGCAGAAAAACGTTGTTCACTTATGCACCTTCACAAGAGACTAAAGACTGTTCCTCCCTTCCTCGTGTTCTCACAGTCCTTAAAGCGTGGCTATGATGTAGAATCAGGTAGTACTGTGCTCTATGGCGATACAGTATGGCGTTAACAATTACCTGTCCTTGGTCTTAATTTAGAATTTTCTTCAGAGGTATAACGAAGTTCATTTAAAAAAATTATATGCCGAATTTATCTTGGATATGTACTTGGAATAATAAAAACCAGAAGAATGCAGGAAAAAAAAGTGTTATAGTGCGCCTTCACCATGCGATCGCAGAAAGCCAGCGTACGCCCCGACGTACTCCCCATTTGCGCAGTTCATCCAAGAGCAGCATTCCCATCGCATAGCCAACGGGCATAAAAAAGTATGCCGCGGGAATGGGACGTGTGTTAAACGTATGATTAATAAAGGGTAAATACACAATAATGATGGCCAACCCGATACTACAGGCCCAGCCGATCAACATCAATGGGTTACCGTTCAGCTTGGATTGCGCGTGGCTGTCGGATGACTCAGCTTTGGCATGCCGCTTCCACAGTCGCATCAAGTAATTTAGTGGGAAAGGTGGGTGGTCTAATAACGACAGATAGCGGGTACGGATGGACAGCATGTTACCAAAACACTGACACATTACCAGTGAAATAAACATGATACACTGGCCAGTGTATTGGAAATCCGCCAGTTGTTCAGCAGTGTACCCATGGTAGCCGTCCCGCCACTTATCAAATGCAAAAAATAGGTCACCGGTTGACAATCCTGCATAGGTCGACATGTAATGGAAATACATGCAGTGTCCGAAAAATGCTTCCATGATCCCAGCGAAAAGGTAAGCGTGACCCAGCAGTCGTTTGTTGACTAAATGATCATGGTTTGGGTCTCGAGGTGCGAGTTTCAGCAGGTTACGCTCGGGACCTTCGTACATGAGCGAGATCGACGACGGCATATCCGTCAATACGCAAATACATACCATTAAAAATGCACTCAGCGGAGCTGGTACGCCAAAAAACATGTTCACCAGAATGGGTACACATTCCGCAAAACTCCCAGCGGGCAACAGATACAAGATACACTTTTTGAGGTTGACAAACACCAACCGACCGTGTTCGATAGCTACCAAAATGGATGAAAAGTTATTATCAAGGAGCACCATATGGGCGGCTTCAATGGCAACTTCACTACCACCACCCATAGCCACCCCAATATTGGCGGACTTCAATGCTGGCGCGTCGTTTACCCCATCCCCTGTTACACCTACTACGGCTCCACTAGCCTGGAATTTAGTTACAATTTGTAATTTCTGCTCGGGGGTTGTACGTGCAAACACAATTTCACGGTATTGAGTAACCTGATCCCACTGTGAATCGCTCAATGTGGAGAGTTCAGGTCCCGATAATAATAGGGCACCTGAAAACTTCGCAAGGTACTCTGACCCCGTGAGTTGATGACTGGTGGAGACAGACGGTGATTGGTGAAGTGAGTGGCTGGCGGGCGGTTGGAAAATTTCCCCTTTACCATCGAAATCACCCGTCTTCAATATTGATTCCTTCTCTTTGCTAGAAACGGGTGAAGTCTGTGTAGTAGTAACCGCGCTAGAAGTGACGAGTTTCCGCGAGATTTCCGATACAGATCGAGTTTCGGGATTGTCATCCAATAAAAGATCGTCAGCCTTGGAACCAGTAAGGTCGACTGAGGAACGCGGAGTAGATTTTTCCGATACGTCGGTGGATTCATTATCGGAACGCACTGAAATTTGATCTAAATCGGCCAGGGTATCCACCTGGGGTTGGGTGAATATACCCACTTGACGGGCAATAGCGGCTGCGGTGAGTGCGTAATCGCCCGTTACCATAAATACCCGAATGCCGGCTTCATGGCACTCGTGCACTACCTGTTTGGTTTCCGGACGGGGCGGGTCCACGATACTGACCAGTCCCACCAGACACAGGGAATGTGCCATTGCTGTGAGCGACTGAAGGTCGTCGGGATCAGTGGGAAGGTCCTGCGAGGACTGAAGCATCCTCTTACAAACCATCAGTACCCTCTGTCCTTGATTACTCCACACTTCCTGTTGTTCACACACCATGCGACGGAGTGTGTCATCAAACGGCTTGGTACTACCGTCGTCGTTGAGGTACCACTTGGTTTTGGATATCAACACATCTGGTGCACCCTTGATGAGCAGCGTTGGTTGGTGGGATGGACCAAACACATGGCGATCAGGACTCTGGTTAGACGTAGACTCTTCCAGAGAACTAATCTCTGCTGACGAGACCGTTTGGGATGTTGAGGCGATCGACGTAGGTTGCACCACACTCAACATCCACTTGTTCTTGGAGTTGAAGGGGATGCGATGGGTGACTTCTACCCCGTTCAAATCAAGAGCATCCGTTTCGTCCTGAGAACCCACATGGGCACCAAAGCGGAGCATGGCACTGTCGGTAGGGTCACCGTTGACCCGCTGATCCAGTACTGGTAAGTGTTTAGTTTTAGGATCGAATGTGGCACCGTTGCACAACTGGGAAGCGGCTAGTAACTGCACAAAGGCTGCTGAGTATTGAGATAAGGGTTGGGTATCATTGTAAGCATTGGACCAGTAGTGCGACCCGGCACATGCGTGAAACACAAACATCCGATTCTGGGTCAACGTACCCGTCTTATCCGAAGCGATGACGTTTACCGAACCCAACGACTCCACCGTCATGAGATTCTTTACTAGTACTTTTTGTTTAGCCATGTTACGTGCCACCAGGGTTAGGGACATGGTGATGGCAATGGGCAATCCCACGGGTACGAATGCCACCAATACTGCGATGGCATTAACGAGCGCCCCTGATGTATTAATAAACGCGGGAAAAGTAGGACGTAACCAGGCCCCCCAGGCGATCAATACGATTGTGGCTGTGACCAAGGCCAGTGTACCGATGATGTTCACAAAGCGATTAATTTCACGTTGTAAAGTAGGGCGTGAAGTGTCACTAGATGTGGTTAACTTGCTAATTTTACCCATGACGGTACTCTCCCCCGTGGCGATTACCACCCCTACTCCGTTACCATTGGTGACTAACGTGCCCATCAGGGCAATATTGCAAGATTCCAGATAATTATCATTAGTGGGTTCTGGAGTACCGGATATCGGATCGTTTTCGCCTGTCAATATGGATTTATCCAATTCGATATCAGTGCACTCCACCAGTCGCATGTCTGCGGGGACTTTATTACCGTACCGCAGCAACACCCGATCGCCCATGACCAGGTCACTAACGGGAATCTTGCGAAGCTCACCGTCCCGCACGACATCGCAGATAGCGGGAAGCATACTGTTGATGGACTGCATTACCTTGGCCGAGGTCCAATCTTGGTAGGTGTTGAAGGCGGTTTGGAGCAGTAATACGATTACCAGTAATACGGCAAGTCCCAAATTGGCAATTTCCGGGGGATCACCTAGCGGCCTCCAGGCCAAGAAACACACGATACAGCCGATCCACAGTAATACACCAAAGCCGCCGAATAGATACCCCATGATCTGGCGAAAGTAACCTTGACGGGGAGGTTCCAAAACATTTTTACCGTCTCGGGCTAAACGGCGACTTGCGACGCTGGTTTCTAGTCCACGGGTGGTGGAAGTGCCTAGCAAACGCTCTAGTTCCTCGAGACTAAGCTTATGAAACTGGAAAAGAGGTGATTCTCCGGACTCGTCATTTTGAATCTGGATAGATAAGGTCCGGTACTCGATATTGATACTGTGCACTACAGACAGGGGTATGTCGTCCGTGTGAGCGGAAGCCACTGACACGGGACTGCCGGAACGGGGTGCAGGTGGGGGACGGTCCATTTAGTTGAATTGGTGAAAAGGGGGAGGAAACTTGTACAGAGGAAGCATGTGGTCCATCAAGGGTGAACAAAGTGGTACAAAATAGTGAAACCGGCTATCCAAGTCGTATGTACCGAGTGATAGCGTTAAAACCGGTATGCGTGGGTTATAGTAAAATAGGCTTGAGTCGAGGAGAAGCGATATTGAAATAGAAAAGTGGGTGAGAAGCAAGTATATACGGTAGGTAGGCCCCAAGGGCAACACTGGCAGAGAAAGAAGCTCTCTCACAACGTAGAAAACAGTCAGTGTCAGTTTGTCAGCTCCCTCGTAAAAAAATTAAAGACAGCCCGCTGAAACA
>JANBPY010000379.1:0-11159 GCA_027577015.1 Dispira parvispora
TATTCCGAAGCCTATTTCTTTTCACTTATGGAGCCCGAGCCAAGGCCCACTTGGTAGCAGCCGTACCAGACAAAGGGGTACAAGAGTTGTGGATCATAAAAGATTATCGATAAACAAAGAGAGAAAACGATATAGTGGTGCCGGTGGATTCATGTTAGACTTTTGAGGGGAACTCTACTCTGCCGACTCATATCTCAGCAGTTGGAGAATGTGGGTCACATATTTACTATGGTAGGGTTCCCCTTCGAACTCTGCTGTTAGAATTCCACACTCCCAAGTATTAGCTAAGGAGGATAGTGTGAGCCAGGCAGGGGTATCTGACCCTCCTTAAGGCATCCCCTTTTTATTGCACTAAATATGGTGTGATTTTATATTTCCACTACAAACATTAGGCCCTCTCAGAGACATACCATACCCATGTCACGCAATGACGTGGTTTATCATGCTCTCTGTATAAATAATTGATCTCACTAACGGCCAGTGAGTGAAAGGGAGCAAGAAAAATAGACGTTAGCTTTGTATTTTCAATATTGTATTTCAATCGCAATTCTCAGTATATTAATGCAAACACTTCAATATGCATCACTTTGGTTATGTTGGTGATACGCAGCTATGGTATGAAGGGATTCCCGTAACCGACTCGCCAGTTGTTGCATTCTAGAGGTGGGAATTACCTGGGGGCAGTACGAAAGGCCAAACTCTAACCCGCCATCCCTAGTGGGTTTCCCCAATACTGCCAACACTTGATGTCGGCAATTCCGAGGGTCTATGGTGAGGTGATCTTCCAACGTGATATGACACGGGACCCAGGGCGCTCGCCCGTGACTAGTGAGCATATTGGTGTCGACCGAGTTGCCAATGTAACTAAAGGACACCTCCATGGGATGGGTAGGTGTGACGGATAAACTTTGGACGTCACTGGCCAAGCAAAGGCTGCGTTTTACTCGAGATATCCAATCGTGTGGGGAGGATACAGTCGTGCAATTCACATGTATCACGGACACGGCGGTGAACCATCCTACGGTGCGACCCAAGTCTATGCTATCTGACCAGGGATAGCGACCATGGCATTCACTGCTTATCGTTATTGCCGGCCAAGCGGAAAGGGTGGCCAGCGCCTGCCCCAATGCGGCCAGCATAAGTTCCGTTGGTTTCACATTGTGACCCATAGGGTACTGATACGGGAATAACAAAACCGTTGCCGTTTCGTTTGCTATATGGAGGGTGATTCGCCGAACGTTCGCTTCCACGTTATGGAGTAAAGTGGCCTCCGGATTGCGAATAGGTAGACACCACCTTTGGGTTTGTGGGGTTGAAATATGTTCCACTGTCACCCGTTTGTTCACGCCGATAGCCCAATCCAGAAAGGAATAACTGGGTCGCTCCAATGGTATGCCGGGGTTGCGAACAGCTTGGGAGAGGTCATTCATAATGACGGACCATGATACCAAATCCACTACGAGGTGATGGATGGTAAGGTAAAGGTAACCAGGATGAGCCTGGTCGGTGGCGACCAACGCTGCCCCAACTAGTGGTCCGCTGGAAATACTCAGCGATTGCTGTGTCGACATGGTCACGGTCGATAAATCTGACTCGTCGGAACAAGAAAGCTGGTGCACTTGGGGATAGTAGTTGGTGGTACCAGGAGGTACGGTACGCTGACGCCACTCTCCCCTGGCTAGGTCTCTGAAAAAAACACACCGCAACATCTCGTGGTGGTCCACTATTCGGCGAAGGGCTGCCGTCAGCTGGGCAACTGTGATGTGTTCAGTCAATTGGAAAGCAAATGATAGGTTAAACCAGTCCCGATTGCGTAGCGGTAGGGCAAAGAATAGCCTTTGGATAAACGTCAAAGGAACCCCTTGAGGGTCATACTTTAGAGTATGGCTGATTATTTCTCGGTCATTTAGCGGGACCATGGCATCCCCCACTGACCGCATTGTCGGGTTCATTAAAATTATGGGAACACCTAGCAGCCATCCTAGTTGTCGACAAGTGGAAGAAAGTTGGATGGCACTAACGGAATCCCCACCGAGCTGTACAAACGAAGAATTCATATTCACCTGTTGATCCGCCAGCCCCAAAGTGCTACTGACGGCGATACGTAGCGCGCGATGGGAATCGGGTAACTCTTCTTCTGGTGTCAACGTGGTTTCAAAACTCGCTTTCCCTGCCTCCAAGTGTCTATTCAATAGCATACGTAACTGGTCTTGATCTACTTTGCTGTTGGCTGTAAGTGGAAAGCCGGCTGGGGACTGAATCACCAGGATATTATGTGGTACCATGTACGATGGTAAGCACTCAGTCAACCGACATTTCAGGTTGCTCTCTTGGATGCCGGCTCCTTCGTCAACCACAACAAACCCGGCCAATCGGGACTTATCAACCACCATGACGAACGCGTCCCGCACTCCCGACTGCTGCAACATAGCTCCTCGGATTTCGCCCAATTCAATACGGAAACCACGCAGTTTCACTTGATCATCCATACGTCCTAAACACTCCACCTCACCGTTGGGTAGCCATCGACCGTAATCCCCCGTGCGGTATAGTCTACCCGTACCAAAGGGATTGGGGAAAAACTTCGTGTCATTAAGGTCTGGTCGATTTACATATCCGGGGCTGACCCCTACTCCGCCAATAAATATTTCCCCCATCGCCCCAATAGGCACGAGTTGTTTGTGTTCATCCAGAATGTAACACTCGCAGTTGGGAGCCGGGCCCCCAATGGTTATGCGTGGAACATCGAGCGGAACTTCAACAACATTACTCACCACGGTTACTTCGGCTGAACCATAGCCGATGAATAGTCGGATGGCGGGTAAAATTTTTTCAGCATGGTTTTTAGTAACTAGTTCCCCGCCCACGAGGGCCCATTTCAAACGGGGATAATTACGTCCCTGTAGCATGGCCGCGAGAACCGAGGGGGTGAGCACAGCACAATCTACAGTCAATAGAGCTGTAGGGATATCTTGCCGTGCCAAGCATAGTGTCCACCCCTGTACCAAAGGGACAAAGGTGGCGCACATGTAACCACCAAACGACGGGCCAAATGTATTCAAACATCGCGTTTCTGGATCATTGTTGGTAACCCGATGAACGAAATTCACCACAAGGTTATTTAGACCCGTGTGGTCAATCATGACACCCTTGGGTTGCCCTGTGGTGCCGGATGTAAAAATAACACACGCGGGGTCAGTGTGATGGTAATCGAGACGAATATCCGTGGATTTAAAACCATCGGCAAGCATTGCTATTACATCAAGGGTGTGAAACACAGGGTGTGGGTGGGTTACAGTGCTAAGCACAGTGGTACATTCCGCAGCTTGTACCATGTACTGTTGACGTTCCAGGGGCAATTGGCAGTCAATGGGCACGTAGACTGCCCCGATACTCCATAATGCCAGGATGGTTATGGCCGGGTAGATGTTATTATCACAGAGAACTGCTACTCGGTCCTGCCTTCGAATACCATGGACTTGCAAGGCACCCGCCAACTGCATGATCAATTGTCGCATCTCCCAGTAAGTAATGCTGTGTTCATTCTGTTCGAGTGCGACTACATTGGGGCGGGCTATTGTCTGCTTAAAGAATAGGTCCAGTATACCCAGAGGAGACTCGGTATCACTATCCACTGGATGGGCTCCGAATTTGTGCAATATGAGGTCTACCTCCTCAGGGTGCACCATGGGAACCAAGCGCCAATCGGTATACAAATTTTGCAAACAGTTCTGAGTAAATTTCAGTAGATTACGAGCAAGGCGTTTCACAGTGTCCTGTTCGAATAGATCCTTCTGATACCATACTTCTAGTGTACATTGTTCACTCGTTAACCGGAAGCGGATTTCTAAATCCGAGGGCAAGTAATATATAAACGGTACGTCATCGTTGATTGGGCCGAGTTTGCTATTTTGGGGCAGGTTTGATTCATCGATTACCAGGCTCAGGGGGCTCAGGGAATAATTACCTTCATAAAGATAATGTTCTAGGCCTTGAGTCAAATCTACAACCGTTTGGGCTTTCTCGGAAATAGGTACGTGTGTTAATCGCTGGTAGCCCGTGGTATCTTCAGTCAGCAAAAGGATGGCATCGGTAGAGGTAAAACGATGTAGAAACGCACCCACGATGGCCAACAAGACATCACGAACTGGATACCCTTGGTTCGTAGAAAGTACCAACTCACCAGTGACTGAAAGCACATCTATACTATGGGAAGGGGGATAGGGTTGGGCCAAGTCCGTAGGAAAGCCTCGAAAGGGATGAGCGGTGTCAGGGAAAGGAGATAGCATGCCGCCAGGCGAGTCGCATTCGGAAATCGAGAAGGGCTGGTCGTCGATACCTTGGTACCACAAATCAGTAACCAACTTCCGGAACTGTGAGCGTGTTGCTAAAGACTGATGGACGGAGATTAGAAGTTGCCTATGGTCCTTTGTCACCTGAATTGACAAAGGGGAAGCCGGCGCAAGAAAATTGTTTACACCGGTCAGTAAATGAAGGTGGGGAGCCAAAGGAGAGTAAATGTACTGGCACAAATGGCCACGGTAGGGATCATGGTAAATCACAGTCTGTAGGCACTGGTGTCGCATCGCCAGATCAGTGAGCAACTTCCGTAGCTCTATTTCAGTGTGTGGAGCTTTCCTCGCACCGTAGCTGATGAAGCATTGGTGGTAAAACCCTTCATTATAATTAGCTTTCGCGTCAGACGACATCTGTGAGGCCAGCCAGGCTTGTATCTGGTATGTTGGCAACATCCGTTGGGCCCGAATTGCGCCCTTGTGACTGATAGGTGGCATAGATACTGGCAAGGATAACCTTGGAGGTGTGGTTCCTTCTACGGCATTAGCTAATTGTGAGAAACTACGCTGCTGTCCCAATAGGCCAATTGGCACCAATTTAGTAAATTTTTGGTATATATAACCCTGCAATGTAACCCACTGGGTGGGGGAAAGATGGGTTAGACTAGCGTCGTTCATTTTATGATTAGTTGTAAACATCAGTTCCCCTACTACGATTGCGCACCACCTTTCGCAGGTGAGGAGAGATGGCGTCGAATTGGACATTACGTTGGTGTATGTCTTCCAAAAAGGATCCAACCAGGCTTGGCTATCGACTGAGTAATTGTCCATTTTTGTGGTCAGGTGAGGAAAGTCCTCCAGTCTTACCACCCAATGATTCGGGATATCGGCCAAATTAGGAAACTCCAAAGAACATCCTTGAGTGAAACTCACCACCTCACTACCTGGAGCGCGTAGAACAGAGTAAGCGTAATGGCAACCGTGTTGCTTTATCAGCCGCTGTTCAATCCATCCTAGTGGTACCCGTACACCATTTACTATGACATAGCCCTGGGTTTCGTGACCCACGAGGTGCACCGTGGAATCCATGCTTTGGTAGGCTAATAAGTCGAAGGTCTGGTTCATGGAACGAACACCATGCGGTACAACATACCCTAGTACTCCAGCAGGGCAAAGCTGTCCACCGCGATCTACCACGGTTAATTGGGCACCGATTTTATCTGCCCACACACCGGCTTCGTGCCAGGGCGATTTATGGTACCACCAGGTGGACTGTCCACTGGGTGGTAATTGCATATGAGCTGCATCGTCTAGGGATACCAGAGTAACCACAGGACATATAGAGTCATCCGATAGAGTTGATACTCCAATAAACCGAGTACACGATGGGCCGTCAGATATGGGCTCGGCTAGGGTTCCGCGGGTCAGCAAAGTTTGCCATACGAGCCATGTACCCACAGGGGAGTCCACTGGAAATGAATGTGCAGTGCTCCTTTCTTTGGGAAAATCCTTAAACGGTTCTAGTGCACACTCGCACGTGGTAACTATTAGACCTTTCCCCTTTGGCTGGATAAAACCAACAGAGAGTGGATTGTCCAAATCCAGGTGCACGTTAGTGGCCACGCCTTCATCATACTGGCCTGACCCTAATAGGTCCATGGTGACCACAAGGGAACAAATATCACGATAGGACTCGCTGAGATTTGGCTGCGGGATAATCACTGCGCCAAACGGGCAAGCTGCAAGGTCAGCTAATGGGTATCGGTTGGCTTCCACGGGTACGGGCGTCATTCCTGCTTGCCAACAAGCGCCCATCCCCACTACCAACTGCAACGTACTATTTACTACGACAAGCACTTGACTTCCAGTCAGTTGGAAAAACGACAGCTTCCTAGTCAATGTCCGGGTATACCTAACCAGTTCGGATGCACTAACCCACCTACCATCAGTGTTTAATACCGGATGGTCAGGTGAGGGCCATTGAACGACAGGTTGGGTATTCCGCAAATTAGGAACAGAAAACGAGTGTGCAACCGATTTCACTGGGCACAGTTGAAATTCGCTGACAGTGGTACCAGCAACGTCGTCGGTCGATACAATTTGGTGTAGTACATGTTCAAAATGATCTATAAGCTGCTGGATCGAATGGGAATCGTAGTGCGTCGTGTTATAACCAACGCAACATTCCAACACTTCAGATTGCTCGACAATGTTCATCCCCAACGGATATTCCGCAAAATAATACTCTTGGATCTGACTCACTCGAAACCCCTCGGTGGAAACTATTTCGTCTACGTGGTACTTTTCAAAACCAAGCATCGATTGAAACAGAGCCGTACCGTTGAGAAAATCGCACCACCCGGGAATACGCACCAGGTTGGATTGTTCATAGGGAATAGTACGAACCTGGTCGTCATGAATAGATCGCAGCCACTTTAGTAAGGACGATTGACCATCCACTTTGATTCGTACCGGAATGGTATTCATGCACGGCCCAACGATTTTATCCACGTGGGGCACGGACAGGTTCCGACCGGACACTGTGGTTCCAAACACAACGTCCGCCCGATGCAGGTATTTGGCCAAGATAATAGCGTATGATGCGCGAAGCAAGGTGGCCAAGGTGACATGATGAGCCCCGCTAAACTGTATTAGCTGAGATTTGGGTATCTTTAGTCCACGTTGGATTTTTCGCATGGTCGTTGGGGAAACATCGGGGTTTAGGGGACCCAGAAACGGAGCAGGAGTGGGCCTTATACCGGCCAAGTAAGTAGCCCAGTAGGGTGCTGCATCTTTTATCTCGTCGATGGCCTGCACCACTGATTTAAACTTTGGGATAGTAGCAACTTGATCTTTTGGTCGGTTTAGGTAGATATCTACCCACTCTCGGAATATAAGAGAAATTGTCCAGCTGTCCATTAGAGAGTGATGGGAAATCAAGACAACTTTGAACACGACTCTACCGTTCTCTACCATGGGATACATGTGGATACGGTAAAGGAACTGGTCCAAAGAAAATCCGCGCCGATAATTCAATTGTAGACAGTCTGTAAAAGTGGATTGCTCAACCGTACTATCGTGTATTTTCCATTCCACAAGGGGTACCTCGCGTAACACCGCTTGAATAAACCCGTTAGTGTTCTTGGCCGTGGAAGGTATAAATATCGTGCGTAGTATATCGTGATTCCTAGCCAATTCATACCAGGACTCGTGTAATAATTCCAAATTCACGTGCCCCTCCACGGTGACAAAAGCTTGAACTAAATATGCCGACGCGTTATGGGGTAAGGGTAGAAGTAGGCCGGCTTGCATGGGGGTTACAGGGTATATATCCTCTACCTCGTCTAAACTGAATCCACGTTCGGCCAATGTTCGTATGACGTACTCAAAGTCGTTGGGAGTCATGGACAGTGTGTTAAAATCAAATCTAGTGAGTAGATGCTCCACGGTTCCGGTACGGCTAACCATGAGGCCTCGGAGTTGGGTCAGGTGCCGAACCCATTGGTCAAGTATATCAGCTGCGGTATCTAACTGGTAGATTCGTGAATCATATTCCAGGGTAAGGACTAATCTTTGATCAACCGTCACGCATACCACGCTCAGAGGGAAGGAAGCGTGGCCGTTGCCTGTCCAGTTCTGCAGTCTATCGGGCGTAAACCAGTCCATGCTTAAGGCGGTAGTACCTTCCTCAGGGCACATCCGTGGTGATATCTCCGAATAAATAAATACTACTTTCGGTTGGTCGCAAAGGCGAGTCATAAACCGTTGGCGATGTTCAGTGGGGACACTCTGAGCGTAGCGTAAAATATTATAGGGGATACCATGGTGAGGCACCTGCTGCAAGGCTTTCTTTGTCTGGCAGAGGGTAGTCCATATATCTTGGGGCAGCGAATAATTTCCTATGGGAATCACCAAGGGATAGCGCACACTAAATAACCCTACGGTGCGGGTAACGTCCAGTCCATCACGCCAAGGTTGACGCCCTGGATCTTCCACGTAAAGGTGTACCGTATTCAGTTTCAGCGCTTGGCTATAGCTCAGGGCGAACGTACCCAGAAGAATCTCTTGTGGGGTCCACTGGTACTGGGCAGCAAGTTCGGATAGTGTGGAATGAGTGAACGCAACATCAAACTGGTGTGTTATTGATTCAAATGAACGTGCCCCCTGTGCAGGTGAGAATGGGGGTAAACTCTTGCACCCGTTACTGGTAGCTGCCCCTTCAGAGAGCGACTGGGGCCAGTCATCAGCTGCTACTTTTGGAGCATACTCCGTTTCTAATACTTGGGTCCACTCAGCAAAGGAGAGAGATTTAGGAGGTAACTCATGGGTTCCACCTCCCCGTAACAAGGTGTTTAGGTCTTGGATGATAATATACCATGACGCTAGATCCATCATCAACGAGGGGATGGTCAAAAGCAGACGAGTGTTGGCGCTGTTCTTGGGATCTCGCGCAATAACTGCCCCCACTATGGGCCCTTGGTCTAACTGAAGACTGGCTTGCACTGTGGTAATTAAATCTGAGTAATTACGGTCATCCACGGTAATAGTACGGTTCATCACCAGAAATTCCTCCGCTTTGGCGTGAGTATGGGGAATCACTTGGATCCACCCACCGTGTTCCAGGTCCTGATGGTAGCGTGCTCGCAGCATGTCGTGCTGGTTGGCCAATTTCACCAGCGCCGCGCGTAGCTGCTCTTCAGATATCGGTAAATGTACCTGTAACGTGAAAGTCCGGCTAAAATGTTCACGATGCTTCGATGGGGTCTCAAAA
This sequence comes from Dispira parvispora, assembly GCA_027577015.1. Taxonomy (NCBI): domain Eukaryota; kingdom Fungi; phylum Kickxellomycota; class Dimargaritomycetes; order Dimargaritales; family Dimargaritaceae; genus Dispira; species Dispira parvispora. The sequence goes on from JANBPY010000379.1 coordinate 9,067, forward strand.
TACGACCGCTGGGTGGGACTCAAGGCTACCCGGCCAGTGATCTGTTTCTGGTTTACGCTCGATGGGTGCAAAGGGGTTACTACTTCTGCCATCGACCGTAGCACTGGATGCTTATAAATCAGTGGCACAGTGAGATGGTACCCTCTATCCCGACATTGAGATACCAAAAGAATGGTTGAGATAGAATCACCACCGCTCTGGAAAAACTGGGAATCCAGACCAACTCGGTCTGTGTGTAGGCTCAATGTAGCAGACCAGGCCTGTTGTAACATCTTTTCCTGGGCGGTAACCGGGTCCGATATGCGGTTGAACTCGTCTATGTCCAAAAACTCCACTGGTAGCTTTTCTCGCTCCACCTTTCCATTAATGGACAGTGGAAATTCGTCAAGAACTACAACGTGATCCGGAACCATGTAATGCGGCATATGGATATGGGCGTACTCCGTAATAGTTGCTTTATCTACAGCAGCCGGTGTAACATAGACGATAAGCTTTTCCGAAGTTAGTGCGGCGACAGCTCGATGGACATCTGGGTGGGTCTCCAAGACAGCCTCCACTTCCTCTAATTCAATTCGGAACCCGTGTCGTTTCACTTGACGATCCATACGACCAACGTACTCGATGGTGCCTTCCAAAAGCCAGCGACCCAGATCACCCGTTCGGTACACCCGGCCGGGTCCGAATGGATTGGGGAGAAACCGACTTTCCGTTAGCAAGGGATGGTGGAGGTACCCTCGAGCGACTGCGATTCCTCCGATCAAAATCTCACCCGTCACGCCCACTGGAACTAGCTGCAGTTGACGATCTACGATGTAGCAGTAGCAATTGGCAATAGGGTTACCAATGGTGATGGGTTGTTGGGGCAGAAGAAGGGCAAAGTGGCTCAGTATGGTTGTCTCGGTTGGTCCGTACAAGTTGTAGAAAGTGACCCGGTGAGCCCACTGATCTTTCAGGGCCTGAGGGCACACTTCGGCACCAACGCATACTACTTTTAGGTTGGGAAAGTCATCCGGTTTGATGCGCGAAAGAAATGACGGAGTTAGACTGACACTTTGGACATGCTTTAGGTCACTTAGCATATCTGACCCCGGTATCACTAAAGTAGCACCAGAACATAGCGCCCTGGTAAAGTTGTAAATGAAAAAATCGAATGCAAAGGAACCGTAGGCGAGAATTCTGGACCCTGGACCACACTGGTCGAACTGGGGTGGATTCACGGCGACGTTGGTCAGTCCACGATGTTCGATTAAAACGCCCTTCGGTTGACCGGTCGTTCCCGAGGTGTAGACTATGTAAGCCAAGTCCGACATAGAGGATGAAATCGGCTTGTAATCTGAGTATTCCTCGTCCAATGCGTAACAAGTAGAATGGGGGTAGTCAACCGCCACGGTCTGGCCCATAAAATCCGAAGGAACACAGTGTCGGGTAGCTTCAACCGCTAGTACGACCGATATGGCAGTTTCCTGGAGCATATACTGAATGCGATCAGAGGGGGATTGGGAATCAATAGGTACGAAAGCACCACCTGATTTAAGAATGGCTAACATGGCAATTACGACTTCAATGGATTTGGACATTACAATTGCAACGGGGGTCTCTCGTTGTACATGGTAGTAGTGAACCAACCAGCCGGCCAATCGAGTGGACAACTGATCAAGTACTTGGTAGGTCAAGCTACGGTTTTCTTGCTCTATTGCTACCTGGCTGGGATAGCGGCGGGCATATTCATGGAATAGGACGTGTATACCTTTTGTCAGGTCGCCTAACAGCGCCTCACTAGTGTTGGACCACTCCATTAGCCGACAACGTTGCTTGTCCGTGGTCCAAGCTAAATCACCTATCAACGTTGTGGTGCGGCATAGTGTGTCATCGTTATATAGACAGTCAGCCAAGGAACGGACAAGAACAGTAAATTGTTCGGCCAACTGGGGAATGGTCTCGTAGTGTACCTTGGTTCGGTTGTACACCAATTGGACTCGGTAGGTTCGGTCGGAATTGCCATTTTTAGTCATCCCGTCCTTGTTCGGCACCACTAATCCCAGCAGGATTCCCACCTCGACCATAAACTCCTGTACTGAGTGCGGTACACTCGT
>JANBPY010000380.1:0-11129 GCA_027577015.1 Dispira parvispora
ATACTTTTTACTCAGTACATCCGGAGTTAAATTAGTACTATGGTACCGCACATTCCGGGAGTACTTGTCGACCTTGGCAAAATTATACCGCTCTAGGTTTAATGCCTTGTCGCCCAGGTCCACTACAGGTCGGGAACTTGCGACGACTTGGAAACAGTTAAGATTGGTAGGAGTAGGTCGTTGTTGGTAAGGATCGATCCCCGTTGGTACAGAGTTGTAAGGCATACCCATGGCAGTAGACTCGTCAAACCCCTGTGAAGTAATTTTCCCACTGAAGCCGACAGGAGTGCCGTACCCCGGCAGGATACTAAATTTACGGTCAAATGTCGCATTGGCCGGAAACGGCGAAGGACCCGTGGGGGGCAGCTGGGATACCCCAAACTCAGGAGGGAGAGTCGAATCGGCCGTGGGGAGGGGCTGACCGTCCGGACCCAGCCGGGAAAATCCACTATAGGCCACGGCCGGCTGCGTCTTGTTAGAGGGATCCGATAAATTAGGTGGCAATGCTGGATTATCCAGGGCGACAGAAACCGGTCGTGAAGGTTGAGGGGATGGCGTCAGAGGACCCGTTGACGAATCGGCAAATGCGGACTGAGGAAATACGGGTTGACTTAAAGGGCGACCATTGTCAGTTTTTTTGTCCCCAGAGCCGCTCTCGTGCGATGCCGACGAATCATAAAGAAACGAATCGTGGCGAGTCGGTTGAGGAGGTTGGGGCGCAGGTACATATGTGACTTGGAATTGGCTCTCGCGAAAGGTGAAATCTGACGCTGGTTCCATACGAGAAATATCGAAAATGTTGGGGTCGTCCGTTACTGTCGGGGAACCAGAATGACCGGCGGTGTCCCGCTGGGCGGGTCGGTGAAAATCCTGGAATGAATCGGATGTAGGATCCACTGTCGTGGTAGACGGTCGGCCCAGCGGTTCTGTGGGAGTAGATCCACCCACTGTTGGACCACTTTTGGGAATAGGCGGTAAAGGTTTAAGACGACTTTGTCGACCATTACTGGTACTATACATGCTCATGGCCGACGATGGCGGCGGTGGATAAACGGAAGATTGGTGCTCCACTTCCGATTGACTAACGGACAGCTCCCTCGAGGGACCTGTAATGGATTTCTCAGAATTAGTAGGTTTCCCATCCGTCATAACGATTTCCTCTTTATCGGGCTTTGGAACTTCAGGAAGTTCCTGGGTAGGCACATTGAGACCCTTGGTTTGCTTCTCCCGTAGAGTACAGGACGTCATGGGACGAGAGGCCATAGTTCCCCCGGGTAATGGAGTACTACTGGTATAACGAAACTCGGCCCCTGAATCCCCGTTTCCTGGTCTATTTTCCGCCCGAGTGGATGATCGGTAAAACGTATCACCCATCACGGTGGGTCGATAGTCCAAATTTTGACTAAATACAGACATGGCGTCCATTTCTCGGTTCGACGGAATAGGCGAAGGCGACATAAATTCCCGATGTAACGAAGAATTGGGATAAAATTCCTGGGAAAACATGGACGGATCGGAATCTTCTGGGTTATCTAATGACGACGACGGTTCGGAATGAAGCTGTGATTGTGCTTGTCCAGGTGCAATAAGGTTAGGGGTGGGACTAGAGTTCGAGTCCTTCTCTGGTACGGCTAATGAAGGTGCATCCCGGTGATCGATAGTCGATTGCTCAGGAGGTTGTGATTGCGGAGTTATAGATGGTGGCGTCGTACTATTCCTAACCGTCAATGGAGAACTACCGTTGCGAGGTGCATAGGAAGAACCGGTCAAGGCTCTGCTTGAAGGTCTAGGGCTGGTATCTTGAATATCCGCGTTGGGAGGCTGGACATCATCGGATGAAAAGCGTCGGCTCTGGGAAACATTCCCATCCACGACCGAAGTGCGGGGCAATGAATGACGATTACTTCCACCCGCCGCCAAACGGCTAGGGCCGAGAGGGCTCTGATGACGCAAATGAAGAGGTGAGCGGGACTTGTCTAGAAACGCCGGCACCGGGGTGGGAGTACGAGCTGCTGTAAATCGATTGGGAATTGCGGTCAAAGGACGCGACATGGTCGGCGTAGGGACACGTGATGGTACAGAATGGGATCCGCTAGTTCGTTTCCCGGAAGTCTCCACCATCGAGTTCGGTAAATTCGACTGATCTTCACTATACTGAGTACTACCGGATGCGTCGAGATCAAACCCATTTTGAATGGGAGATTGGTGCAGCAGACTGGAATCCTGGATATTTAAACCCTGAATAGGGACGGGTGCATTCCCATTTACCGAATCAGGTCGCGTAGATGGAGGAGTTGGAGTACAAGTACTCATCCGTGAATGGGTACGTTCACGTTGATTACGGTTGTACTCTTCTACCTCCACTTCCACATGGGCTAAATTAAGCAAAATTTCCTCCAAATTGAGCTCGGATAATGAAGGGTTACGTACCATGGAGCCATTGCCAGAATCCCCCGATGGATTCGACACCATAGAAGGTTGGGCGGTAGATTCACGGGATATAGAATCTCCAACGCCGTCCAACGCTTCCACTATGGATTTCCCAGCTCCCAGCGTGCCGACCTCCCCGGGTACGTCATACTGACCCGCAACTCGTACCAAACACGCGGGAAATCTACCTATCCGATCGGTATTAATAAGAGAACCTGACCACCAATTTGGGTCACGACAATCCCGCACGGCTATCAAATCACCCCGGGAAAACTTTAAGTCATCCTCATTCTCACCTTGAAAAGAGTAGACTGCCTTGGCAATGTACTGGATGGTGGAGTCGTTGAGAAACGAAGCGGGGGATGCTGAACGTTGTTGCTCGGTCGGAAATATATTGTCCACCGCGGCCATTTTAACACTCCCCCGGGGACTTGTATCAGAGGCGTTGACGCTGGGTGATGGTATAGTGGAGGAACGGACGATAAAATAAAAGGAATTTCTACAATCAAAAACAAGGAATGAGTTTTAGGTTCGGTGTACCCAGGTCAATAAGAGCGAGAGGGTAAGGAATGTGTGTGGAAGGGGAGGGGAGTCGAGGTTTGTAACGTTATCAAGGGCCACGTTTTACAATAGAGCGGCTGAGTGGATTGTTTTGTTTAGCTCTTAGCCGAGCGGAATACAAACTTGGTGTTTAGGAGAAAAGAAAGCTCCTTATCTGGGGGGAAGGATAGCAGTGGTACAGATAGGCAGTACAGTGGGGAAATGCGCAAGCCAAAAATTAAAATAAAAACAAATCTGATACACAAGGGGTAAATACAACGTTTATCAAAGATAGGGTTAACGCGCAACAACAGCGCTGGCCCAAAAGACACTTCCAATAAAAAAGACCTCTGAAAACACGACGCGTACTTGAGGTGTAACCCTATCGTTTCCCTCTTTGGGAATAAGTAAACAACCCGAGTCAGTCAAAAAATATGAGAGAATCTAAAAGGCTTTGTTGTACAGAGTGCCCGTCGTTACTTTTTTCCTGTGAATTAACGAAAAAAGGTGTTTGTCCATGGGCAAAGGTCGAGCTATTTTACTTCCTAGCGAACAGTATAAACTGTGCCTCTCAAAAAAAATAACCAGTAAAAGGGATGGCAAGGTCCGACTTTTTCCTAAACCTCACCAACAAGTCAAGTAACGCAAGCAACAACAAGTCGCTAAATGCACAAAGTACTCCACGGGTTGTTGTAAAAAAATAAAGTTCAAGAACGACCGAATAGGCCTCAAAGGTACCAAACTGGTGACTATTTCTAGTCTTACGCGCACACTCGGCGAGGTTGCTTCATTCAGTGAAAGGTTTTAAACTCCGCCCACTGGCTTAGCCGATGGAGCAACATGGACATGGGAAGGGGGAGACTGTACTCGTGTTTCATTTCAATTGTCTTTACTGTCTCAGGTGTCACTATGCCCACGAGGGTGACTAATAGGACCAGTCTTCGATATGGAGGAGTTGCTAAACAGCAGGGTAAGGAAAGGGGAATAAGGGTTTGGTTCAGGGACATTGAAACCTTTTGTTATCTATGCCGTTCGTTGGTTTTACTACCACAACTTATAAGCAAGCCAGGGGTAGTTGCTAGTCCGGTCTGTAGCTGTGGGCCGCATCCCTGGAGGAGGGGAAAGGGTTAAGGGAAGCATGTCGTGCCCCTCCCCATAATATATCTTCACGCGCTTTCCTACTCAATATTACCATTGGCGTTGGTTTAGGCAAGAAAGTGTCTTCTTTTCCCAAGGATGATGCATTGCGACCCAACGGATCACCCACTTGCTCAATTTTCTGTTCAATCTACGTTGGTAGGTAAGCCTACATTGCTACATTTTACTGGAGAGGGAGTTACTATAGCTGATACTGGTCCACTCATACACTTGGCAAATGGGGGATCATTTATCCACATGTGTACGTTTCTTACGGTGTTAATCTTTCGAGTATGTACAAACCCATGCCATCAGTGGTTGACAGTGAACAAAACTTGTAAGTTCCCTCGATTGTCTGCTTCTCAGTATAGCAGGTTATAAGTGTTTGTAAAATTTTCAACGTGTTTAGTCACCAAGTCAATAAAAACAACAGCCAGTACACATTATCGCATAGTGTACAAGCCACAGATTACAGGAGTGCGGTAAAAGAGTCCCTGACAGGTGTGGGTATACTGTACAATGTTAGGCAATCCCACCGCTCTCCACTAATTGTATGGCAAATGAAGAAACAAAAAGTATAAACATAGACTATGGGTAGCAATAACCAAGGAGATATTAGACGAAAAAAAATCAAGAATCGAATTACCCTCACAGATACACCAAGGACGTTATGGTTCACCGGGGTCTTCCATTGGGAAAGAGCTATATGAATAAGTGCTAGTAGGAAAGGTCACACCATCCCCTTTGGAATTGCCCACGGGCACCAACCACAAGTGCCACCAGGGCCCCATCACTTCGGTAAAATTTCGACGCCATCCCAAATCGAATATGTTTTGGTGATTATAGCCATGTGTAGACTGTGTATTGTAGTGGTTGTACGAATGCTTCTCGTACGTTTCAATGGTGGTGACATTGCGGAACAGTAAATACAGTTGGAATCCTATAAATACCGTGAGGGAAATAGTAAATAATCCCGACACCAACACCAAAAACAGCAAGTGCAATCCAGAGGCCTTTTCCAGTTCACCGTCAAGCAACTGATCGATAAACACGGGCAGTGTAGTGGCCAGACAATAGCCACAGTAGAGCGAACCCCAGAATAAAAATAAGAGAAATGCCTTTTGGTTTCCCCAACCTACGCAGTTGTTAATCCAAGGGCAGTGGTGGTCCATTTTCAGCACGCACACCTGGCAGGCACTACAATGATGGGCCCGGTCGGGTTTGTAAGCCTGACATTTACGGCAGAACCGGATTTTACCGTTAACTTTAAATGTAACATGCTGGAAAGGCACGTTTAAGTGATGCCCAACTTGTCCATTGAGGGTTGACTGGTTCGTGTACGAACGTTGTCGACCGCCTGTAGAACGCTCCAACTGCCCCACCACCGGTGGTAAAAGTGGTGAACGTGAGGCATGTGTAGAAGGTCTACTTATCTCCCCCGTAGTGTTAACGGGTTGGTCGGCTGTCAACGGTAATCCGTGGGTCAACTTAGGACTCGTGTCATCCTCTGGTGAATAGGTCCCTACTTCGTCGACCACTAGTTCTTGCGACGTATCCCCCGACAGGGTCACACAAACCGCTTCTTCTGGATGAGCGTTATTCTCCACCCCAAACTCACCTTGACTAATCAGATTGGCAATGGGCTGAGGTAACACTGTACCTAGCGGATTGTTCGCACGAACGCTGTGGTGTTGGGCCGGGTCTTCTTCGGGTTCTTCCGACAACTCATTACGATTTTCTTCTTCTTCTATTACTGTATCTTCGTCACCTTGATAGGTATTCCGTGGAGATGTACCTGGGCTCGTTAGAATGCATTGAAGGTAACACCACACAAACATGCCAAATAAGACATGGTACACTATGAGATATGCCAAGGCTTGACCCACCCTTTGGGACCACACTGTGCGACACACTTTTCCAACATAAGTGTAGTAGGACCAGAATATAATGGCGAAACCGAACAGCACCGGAAATACGCCGAGTATCCGCATAAATCGACCACGGGACGAACCAGTGGTCGGTAAAATGGATTGTGAAGCCATTTGGTTAAGTGGTTCCATTTTGAATTAGCATGGGATTGAGGAGTGTTCCGAATATGAAGCACAGGTAACGTCACTAAATACGTGATGCTTTTTTGGGCTTACGTAATACAACAATCATAAAAACACAAACCGAATCTAGTGAAAGTAGGAAATGATTGTGAATGCCAAGGAAAGAAATGGATTCCGCTTCCAGCTGAACCCAGCCCCTTCCCGCCCGCTATTTACTGTTCTTGTACTAATCGATTATCCATACTGGACTAGGCTACGTATTGTGCAGGGTGCGGTATGCGCGGAGTGTACTAATGGCCCCATGAGAAGTATCCATCAAAAGCGGAAAAGTCATCGTGATTAGGGACTAACCCTTCTAAAGATATTGTTGATTTTTTTTTAAAAAAAAATTATAAACATTGGAATCCAATATCAAAAATAGTTTTCCTAGGATGGATTTATTACATCGCAGTGAAAATGGAAAGATTAAACATACCCTCACAATGCACACCAGACAACCCCGGAGCAGATCCATACTATGTCTAATGGAGATGCTAAAGGGCTGTGAATAAACAACAAGTAGACAAAAAAATAAAGAGGTCTGATTTTAATTACGGCCTCCAACTCATAGTGGAGAAGTTAAGCCGTGGAAGCACAAAAACAGGTGAGACCATTCGTCAGTTTAGATGAGGTCAGCCACGTTCATGGGCATTTCGTCGATTTGGGTATTGTAGAATTGTTCAATTTCCCGCAGAGCACGGGTGTCTTCGGCGGTGACAAAGTTGATAGCCACACCCTTACGGCCGAAACGACCACCACGACCAATACGGTGAAGGTAGTTTTCCTTGTTGGAAGGCAAGTCGTAGTTGATGACCAACGACACTTGCTGGACGTCGATACCACGAGCCAACAGGTCAGTGGTGATCAAAATACGCGAAGAACCGGAACGGAATTCCTTCATGATGACTTCACGCTGGGCCTGTTCCATTTCGCTGTGCATGGCCGACACGGTAAAGTCACGAGCGGTGAGTTGCTCGGTTACCCAGTTGACCTTTCTGCGGGTGTTGCAGAAGATGACCGCCTGGGTCACAGCTACGGTTTCGTACAGATCGCACAGAGTTTCCAACTTCCATTCTTCCTTTTCAACGGCCACGTAGAACTGACGGATACCTTCCAGAGTCAATTCGTCACGCTTGACCAAAATGCGGATGGGTTCACGCATAAATTTACCAGTCACTTCCAGAACTTCGGTGGGCATAGTGGCAGAAAGTAACACCACTTGGATGCTGGGGGGAAGCATTTGGAAGACATTGTAAATCTGGTCCTTGAACCCGCGGGACAACATTTCGTCAGCTTCGTCCAACACGAACATCTTGATCTTGTCGGTCTTGAAGGCACGACGGTTGATCATATCAAACACACGACCGGGGGTACCCACAATGACGTGGGCGCCAGTGTTCTGGAGCTTCTGCATCTCCTCACGCACACTGGTACCACCGATACACAAATGGCATTCAACATTCATGAAGTCACCCAGGGCACTGACGACGGACTGGATCTGTTGGGCCAATTCACGAGTGGGGGCCAACACAAGGGCCTGGCACTGGTTGATGGACATGTCCAACTTTTGCAAGATAGAGATGGAGAAGGTGGCAGTCTTACCGGTACCGGATTGGGCCTGGGCAATGACGTCGTGGTCCTTGAGCACAGGCATGATAGCCCGTTGCTGAATGGCAGAGGGACGTTCGAAACCATAGGCGTAGATACCACGCAACAAGTCGTCACGCAGACCCATGGCATCAAAGTTATCAACCACTTCTTCCCAGTTGGATTCAATTTCGGTGCCTTCTTCGGGCAGGAGTCCTTCGACCTTGGGGGCACTACATTGGGCATATCAAAATTTAGGAATAGAGTACAAAGTTAGTTTAGAGTTTGGTAACCACTGTATACGTAATTACTTCACGGGTAATATTAGCACCTTGATGGCTAGTGCAGTAGAAAATACCCCTTTGACACCCCTCTCTTGACAGCTCACTGCTATAACCACTGATATAGATTACGAGCATGGTCGCTTGAGAATAAGCCAAAAAAGACCCTTGTTTTGACCTAGGACAAAAGCAAAGTAGACTTTGCAATTAAGAAACATGTAGTTGCTAGCATCTTAAAGTGGTCATCTAAAACCAAGGATTATAAAAGGCAAGCAAACAAAATAGTAGAATCGAGCACTTACCTAGGGTCAGCCATGATTATAAAATGGGAGAGTATGTGTAGATCACAAACGATGGAGTGTTGAAGTAGCGTGGGTTTAAGTGCAAACTGAGCACAAATGTCAAGAGTAAGTTTTGTTTAAAAAGGCAGAAATAAGCAATCCAAATGGAATTGATGGAGAAGAGAAGGAAACCAGTGTGAAAGCGGGTTACGTCCTTCTTTTAGCGGGGGTGGGAGGGGTCACCACCATCTTTTTTTTTCAACTGGATTGGTTCCTTGTTGCATTTTCCAAAAACTCTTTCTTGGCCACTGTTTTTTTTTTTCATCCTTGTGGTGAATCTCCCTTTTTTTTTCTCGGATTGTTTCCATGCGGTCCAGCCTTTGCTAACCTGGTCGGATAAATCCCATTTCACCTAAAAAAATTTTACCATGGGGTTACTCTTGTGATTAGCCTTCCCATCCGTCTACTGGGCCAATCACTGCCCTTGGACTAGTTGTTACGCTGATGGTTGGGGGAGGGATGGCCGTACACTACTTCTAGGGGCCATATGGGATGCAGTTACATGGTCAGCCAATAGACTCTTCCTCCAGTATTACCCAAACCTTAATGTCACGGGACCGACTGAGTGGATGGGCTTACAAATATGACGTTTTCTGGATTCCTCAACTCCACCATCACTCCACAAACAAACAGCCAGCCATTATGCCTTCAGGCACTGCTACCAAAGGTGCCCACAAAACACATTGAAGATGCTTGGTCGTTTGCTTTGATGCTATCAAAGTGGCGTTGTTTATTAGCTGCATTCGCCGTAGTTGAGGGGAAGGGTGAACAAACCTTTTTTACATTCTTTATCGCTTTAAAGACTTCTTCCGTCTAGTTCCTAGTCACCATGTCCATGCGCGGCCTCACCGTGTTTATCGCAGACCTGCGGAAATGTAAGTTTTCCATCTTTCCGGAAAGGAAAAAAAATGTGTGGGTCGCAAGACCTTTGGGCAGCCCTACCTTCAATAGCCCAGACAGAGACTCATCCTATTACCAACGGAGCGGTACAAAGGGAAGGGGTACTGTTCAGTCCGGATGCAGCCATAGGGGCGTTACTCGGTTCCAACAGGCCATCTGGAAATGGGCTCATCGCGCCATTCACACTTTGTTTAAACAAGGCTATCTCTTTGCAGAACGAAAAGAAAAAAAAAACCTTGGGGTGATATTAATATGACGTGTAACATAACTATTGTTTTTTATCCGTACTGCATCTGCCCACTTTGTTGATACGTATTTATGTACCCATTTCCTTCCATTCTTAATTGAATGTCACGGATACCATTACTAGGTCGGGTTCGCGAACTGGAAGAAAAGCGCATCAACAAAGAAATGGCCAATATCCGCGCCAAATTCAAGGAGTCTAGCCTAAAAGGATACCAAAAGAAAAAATATGTGTGTAAACTATTATACATGTACATTTCGGGGTGGGATATCGACTTTGGCCACGCGGAAGCAGTCAATTTGATATCCAGCAACAAGTTTAGCGAGAAACAAATGGGCTATCTCGCTGTAACGTTGTTATTAACCGAAAATAACGACCTACTTCGGTTGGTGGTGAATTCATTGCGAAAGGACCTGGATTCTACCAATGAACTATTTAACTGTCTGGCTTTGCACGCCATTGCGAATATCGGTGGTCGGGAAATGGCGGAAACACTTTCGGGTGATGTACAGCGGTTGTTAGTTTCCCCTTTGTCCAACAGCTTTGTCAAGAAGAAGGCCGCCTTGTGTTTACTCCGTCTGTTCCGTAAACATTCCGACGTACTGCCCGCTGTAGAGTGGGCTGATCGGTTGTTACCCCTGATGGATGACCCCGATATTGGTGTGGTGACGTCAATGGCCTCGTTGGTTACGGCCTTGGCCCAGCAATACCCGCGACAGTACGCCATGTGTATTCCTAAAGCTATTCGGCGGTTGTACCGCATCATCATCGATAAGGAATACCCGATAGATTACTTGTACTACAAAGTGCCCGCGCCCTGGCTCCAAATTAAACTATTGCGTCTGCTTCAGTATTATCCTATCCCCGACGAAGAAACCATGCGGACCCGCATTCTCACCGTGTTGCACAGTATTGTCAACAACGTGCGGGATATGCCCCGTAACGTACAGCATGCCAACGCACTACACGCTATTTTATTCGAAGCCATCAACCTTATCATTCACATTGGCTGCGAACCCGAGTTACTGTCGCAGTCGGCGTTTTTACTCGGTAAGTTTTTAACTTCGCGAGAGACCAACGTGCGCTACTTGGGCTTGGAAACCATGGCCCATTTGGCTGGAACGTTGGACAACCTCGACCCCATTAAGCGCCACCAGGACATTATTCTCGTGTCACTACGGGATCGTGACGTCAGTGTACGCCGCCGAGGCTTGGATTTGCTGTACAGCATGTGCGACACCACCAATTCAAAGGTGATCGTCCGGGAACTTTTGAGGTACCTTCCCATGGCAGATTTTTCATTGCGAGAAGAAATGGTACTCAAGATCGCTATCCTCACCGAGAAATTCGCTACGGAATACCAATGGTACATCGATACCACCATGAAATTATTGAGTACAGCCGGAGACCAAGTCGGGGAAGAGATATGGTACCGTTTGGTGCAGATTATTTTGAGTAACGAAGCCTTGCAAGAGTACGCTGCCCGTATCGCTCTGAGTTCAATACGTTCCCCGGGGTGTCCCGAGAATGCCCTAAAGGTGGGTGCCTACGTGTTGGGCGAGTTTGGCCATTTGATTTC
>JANBPY010000381.1:0-11121 GCA_027577015.1 Dispira parvispora
AAGTAGGCCGCGGAGGTACCACTGGCCCCGCCGCCTGTACCCAAGGGTAACACCAAGTATGTGCAGTTATAGAACAATTTTAGCTCAATGTGAGGGTTAGTAAGACAGGCGTTCTGAAGTGGAGAGTGGGCAGTTGACGCTGTAAAAACCAGCGCTTATGGGAAGAGGTGTGACACATGGTTTCTAGGGAAACTGTAGTTTTAGACTACTTACCGATAATAGCCACGCGTTTCGCAGCCGGAGTGGGTTCCGAGGTTGCCATGGCTGGTACACAACCCAAGAGTAAAATGAGCGAAAAGGTTACGGAAACCATCATGAGCAACCGTATCGCCAAGGCCAATAGTAACTTATTAAAGTAAATCGTGATACTGAAGGGAAAATGCGCTCGAGTTCCAAGTCAAAGTGAAAGGCAACAGAGTAGATTTTCGATGGGAATACCCACGCATCCACACAGCAGTACGTGAAGCAGGGCTATATTTAGAAAGGTCACGCCTATTATTAAGGGGAAACAGCTGCAACAAGTGGGAAAAATAACACTGTGTAAAAAAATGATGAGGGTATCGGACTGGAGAAAAAGCTCAGCCTTTTATAAAAGAACCTCGGTGCTATAACCACTTTGCGCTCCCGATTGCTCGCTTATGCCGTTACTGGCGGTAGCATACGACAGTCCCTCTCTGTAGTAATAATGGGGGTACTCCTCGGTGTTTATCGTTATCTCCTGTTTTCTGTAAGAGGTGGGACAAAGGGAAAACAATTCATTTACCAGTGAATTTCCTCCCTTTACTGCCAGGGATAAAAGTCATTGCTAGCAAGAAGTGAGGTACAGCTGGTTTGGAAGTGGCTCACTTGTGCTACCATCGACTGTATTGCCGCTGATAGGATGCTCTGGGTTATCGGACGACACGGAAAATTGAAGCCAGGCAACCATTCACCATTGGCCGGCAATAACTTGACAAGTAGTGTTGTCTTCTGTTTCCAGCTGTGTATTTCCCATTATAATAAAGTTAGAGAAACCAGTCATTCGTTGGCAGATGTAGCACGAGCAGGCCATTCTGAGTGTGTTGGCCTATCATTTTCCGGAAGTCAAGTTAAAGGAAAAGTGTCATCAGGAATAGTGTGAGTAGCTTGAAAACGGGGGAGGGTGGACAGATTCCCTCATATTGAGCGCATTCATTTACGGAAAAGAAAAGAGCAATGGCGTAAATTATATCTTGTTTCCTCCAACTTCTTTATTGGCTTAATCTTTCCGTGTTTCCCAATGGCCATGATATCGCTTCTGGAATTAAGGGAAACGCTCAAGGGGGCAATTCGACCGAGGACTCTGCATTTTCCGCCTATCTTGTGTTGCCCAGTTTGGTCCTACCTTTGAGCTTTCCCGTAAAGTAGTCCAAGCAGACGGAAAAGTGTGTCTCCCATTGGATTCCGCTGTCGTAAGTCCTCAAAAAAAAGCCATGTCGGGGTTGTCGCCCCTCTCTTTAAAACAGTGAAAGAATAAGAACGAAGAATGCACATAGTGTTTTATGAAAGCCATTGTACAAGTCTTGCGCTAGATTTCTTTTTAAACTCTACAATAGTAGTGGATGGACTTATTCTCTTCTTCTGCTACCATCGCCAACAGATGAATTAGGTGGATAAACTTTGCAGTTGCACTGTGAAAACTCTGTAGATGTGAAAATATAGATATTATTTAACGTATAAAGAATATATGGTATCTATTCCACAACAGTGTGCAGGCCTTTTAAATCTAGAAAAAAAAGCAAAGATAAGGTGTGACATAATTTTTAAAGGAACTGATAATAATATATAATATATAGATAATAGCACATAAAATCTAATACAGAATGAACGAAATGGTATACTAAAAACTCCGAGCCAAGACTACGCATCTCTTAAAAACTTACAGCGTTATTGAGGCATCCATCAATACACTCTCGTACACATGAAAAGCATGCTACCATTTTAAAAGCACCGACTGGGGGTACAAAGGTGTAAAAACCAAGTATCCATAGGGTTGTAACCTCAACAGATCCCATACACTCTTTTGGATTTGGTATAAAAAAAAGGAAAAAAATAATAATCGCACATACTCACATTCAAACAGCAAAAACAAATAGGGGATAGGTAATGACTAGTAATAGGAATAGTTTCCAGGGGGTGAAGCAGTGGCCAGAATTCCACCTGTCATACGGTCTACGTTGATTTCAGTGTGTATATCAGAAGTCATTATACGGATATTCCATGCCTCCCGTAGTCCCTCCTCGCACGAAACAAAGTACTGTTCCACCGTTATAGTTTCGGTGGTATCAAGGTCGATGTCTTCCATTTCGTAACATTCCGCATAGGTACCGCGACTAACGGGACTCACGTACTGGGCCGTGAGTTGGGAGCGTGGAATGCCCAGGTAATCACCGGCAAGGTACAATGCATCCTGTGGCGTTATACCGTAACTCATGGTGCTTAAAGAGAACAACTAGTTTTAGAAAAAAAATACGTTCAGGGGAGGGTGATAAAACGATGACAGACGCAGAAAGTTGCAAAATTACACACTTATTGGACTCGGTAGATCATTCGCGCGCTTTTATCGTGTGAGTCTAAAAACCTTCAAGGTGTTGGCTTCAAAAAGTAAACAAAGTGACAATGTATGGGCGAATAAAAAGTTAGTGATCACAAGGCTGCGTAAATTGCGCGATTTTGAGGCACGCAGGATGTCGAGAACTGATACTGGGGACACACTCGCAGCGTTAGTAGTTCTTATAGAATGGTGGGTATCCCAGTATCAAATGTATATTGTTAGCCTTTTGTGGCGGATACAGAAGTCGGTTTTTATATCGACCGAGGATTGAGAGTTTTCTTTTATAGAAAGCACACCGCGTGGTGCGACGTATGACAAAAAAATTAAAAATGAATATGATAAAAGTTGATTCCTTTTTAAATATTATCCAGTCTTGCATTTGTTTAAAGCTACTCTCCCCCTCCTCCAAATCTTTCCAGAAATAACCAACTCTCTCAACTAAAATTGTCTCCGAGTAAGTTACTCTGCCATAGGATTTTGCGTCATTTGGTTGTACACTGTGGGGCATGGTGTTCACACTTCCACGCTGACCAGTTTAAAAGGAAGACCAAAAATCATTAGAGCACCACAGGTGCCCCATTGACTTGTGAGCTAGTGCTTCAAGCCTGTCCTACTTGCCCCAACCCACTAGGTAGCACGACCGCTGTCCACGAGGGTGACATGAACACAGCATCCCATTTGAACGTGTGGTGTTTATACCTATGCCTTTATGGCCAGTGAGTGACTAGAAAAGGAAAGGGTGTGAGCACAGTGGGTGTCACATGATAACTTGTGTTCAGCTGAGAAAAAAAAAGAGGAGGAAGGGTAGGCAGCTCTATTAGGAAATCCTAGACATTGAAAATGGACACCTCCCCCAAACACACAAACTGGAAGTGTAGCTCGATCATTATCTTCCAGTATGGTAACTTTAGTGAATTTCATCAGGAATGAACCTGCAAGGGAGGAACCAATGGCGTCATATCGGAGTATTTCTGTGAAAATACCATTGTTGAAAATGATGGAACCGATGGTCTATTTTGTCGTTTTGTAAATTTTACAAGCCACTATTATGGATCGATGTACCATTTTGAGAAGATGAATAGTTAAAACACAGAAAGTTCAGGCGCGGCAGGTATTCTCCGCTTGACTTACTTTTGGAAATATCGGCACTTGGACTTTACAGCCAATTCGAAATAGCGATAATTTTCTAGTGGCGTACTTGGGAGTGAGAAAGGGTAATACCTTTCAATGGGAGGGGTAAACTTTGTCCTGGGGTTAAATAGGGTAACACCAAGAAAAGCGTGGCTGCCAATAATGACAAGGGTTGGCCATAAAGGGTAGGGAATCAACAGTAGTTATCAAAAACAATAACCCAAACAAGCACTTGGAACAACTTTTATGGCAGTGGCATTGGGGGGGGGAGTGCAGAAGAGTGCTACCTACAAGATTAACGTAATAAATTTGGCGAGGTACAAGAAATCTGCAAAGGAAAAGCAGAGGATATGAAAACAGCGTGGGGAATATTGAACTCACCTTGCACAAACAGGTGTACTACATTAGTAGGATAAATTAAGATGGCATGGTATTTACTGTGATGCAGCTTGTCCAAATCTATGGAGAAAGTCAAAAATCTTATCGGAATACCCCTCTATTTACTTTTCCAAGCCGTAAGAAAAAAATGAAGAAAAGGTAATATAAGCATAATAAACCAGGACAAAGGTTCAACAATAAAAGTGCCATAGGTATTCTAGGTTTGGGGTTTATATGTACATTTATGGAATAACCGTGTCGGGCTATGAGTGATATTTATGGCTTGTTAGTGACTGTAAAAGTGCGTAAACAATAAAAGCGGAGGGATCGAATAGCGGCCAATGGGAATCACCTGCTATTTCAAGAAAAACTCACCGATCAGCATATCAGACCTATACTTGCCATTGTTTGAACCTAAAATTACAGGAATGCGCTGAACAAAGGAAATCGCAAAAGCCAAACGCTGTCATGACGAAATCTTTGCGCAAACGGTTAAAAATAGCAAGGTGTTGGATATATGATCAATCACGTGTCCCATTGCCAGGGGAGGGGTTCTCTCATAAATATTGCATGCTATGCACAAGGTTCCATGTCTCCCTTGAATACTCAATTTGGTTATCAGTGGTAGAATGGCCACACTAGGGAGCCATTATCTCGTGTTCCATAGAGAATATCTCTCCCTTGTCACTCATAGCGGTTGTTGTGGTATTGGTATAATATGTACTTTTGTCCGTTGAGCGAGACATGAAACTTGAATGGTGTGGTTTCAGTCAAAACTATCCACAAGTATATCACATGCTGTGGCGATTATCGCCCCACATAGCGGGATGATAAAAAGTGCGTTTGCTTAACGCAGCTTAGAGTCATGACAATCGGCCATGAAACCTTGGGGTTTTAAGGTGAGGATAATTTTTCAGTTCCATTTTCGATGCGCGGGAAGGGAATAAGTCAGGGTAAGTGGGAAGGGGTGGGCGTTGGTCCCACGTACCACAAGTCATACCCACATTACTAAGGCTTTTTCCTACGTGTCACTCGAATCCGAATGTGGACAGAATAGCCCTCTTCTACCTCTTGGCCGGTAAACTACTTTTTTGCCTTGGCATTATTTCTCTCTCGCTTATTCTTTGCGGTTCCTCGGACTAGACAAGACCTCATTGCCACCCAACTGTATCTTTATTCTCGTTAATATTATCCGTTACTCGTGAGAATATATAACATGCCGCTCGTTTTCCCCGGTCTCCTCGAAGAACAGCCCAAAGCAGAGTTCTACGTCGACGTCTTGGACCAGGCGGCAGCAGTGCTAAAAGACCAACGTAACTGGTGTACAAATTTGGCCAACGTCGCAGCCCTGCTGTACCACTCATTCCAAGAGAGTCCCGACCCCAAACACCAAAAGGTCAACTGGGTGGGGTTTTACTTGTTAAACGACCGCCAAACTCCGGATACGTTATGGTTGGGACCCTTTCAAGGGAAAATCGCCTGTACTTCCATCAAAGTTGGTCAAGGAGTGTGTGGTACCGCTGTGGCAACCCTTACCCCTCAAGTTGTGGACGACGTTCATGAGTGTTCCCACTATATCACTTGTGACCCAAATTCTCGCTCGGAAATTGCCTTGCCGTTGACCCCCGAAGTTGGGAAACCGTTGGTCGGAGTATTGGCTGTGGACTGTACCGAAGCGACTGGTTTTGACGAAACGGATAACATTGCCTTGGACGCCTTGGTAGAGTTAGTGTGTGAAGCATGTGATTGGAACTTTTAGAGTGGTGAATTCTGGTAAAAATATATCCAGTATCACCACTATTGTCTTTATCTTCCAACGGGAGGAGAAGGGGGGGGAGGCATGTCATCACCAGTGTATATTTCATATCTAGGCTATGTAGGTGGGACACCTCTTAGCGATGTTTACCCAGTCGGTTTCTTCTGTACCTGAATACATTCGGTCACTATTTGTATCCATACCATTTTACTTTCCGACGAATTCGCCAGACCCATCCAAGCTTTACCAAGGAAATCTATGTAGGATTAAGCCTCTTAAATACGGCACATGTGGCACACATTATTTATTTTATTGTCAGAAGGCACTGTAATCCCTGTAAACTATTATATACATTTCATAAAATGTTTGTTCTCGAAAAAAAGTTGCCAACAAGTCGCGTTTGCAGTCAGAAATGTGAGGGTTAAAGCATTACAAAGTTTTCAAGATATCCGCCGGAGAGGGTAGAAGACAAGCTGCATAGTACGAGAAACCAAGTGGCTACAACATCCGGCTGCTACTGTTGTTTATGGCCTCGTCGTTCTCCACCAAGTGGGAGTCACTAGTGGAATTAGGGCAAATCAGCTCGCTTTCCCAGTATCGTCGGTAGGTGACCAGTGTTTCCTTAAGTTGGTTGACCAACGAATTAGTTGCGATCTGGGCTTCCACGACGCGGGTTAACAATGCCTGGAAACATTGATCGTGTGCTGCTGCCATGGGTGAGGGTCCGCTGCTTGTAGATAAAATAGAGTCTTTATCTAGTATCCGATGTAGTGCGGCAAAGTGTGCTTCTAAATCGATAGGCTCCTTAAGGCCAGGTAAAGTCAGCTCGTCGTCGTCAATTTCAAGTAAGCACTTTGTATAAAATTGGCCTACCCTGGTGTACGTTGTCTCCAAGGCGGCAAAACGGCGCTCCATGCTAGTACGTAAATACTCGGGGGCACGGGCCCAAGGCCACCGGGTATGTTGGAGAATGTACTGACCCTTGTACAAACATTGCAGCGCCAAGAGGGTAGTGAACCCCAAAAGTGCCCGAAGTTCCGCTGTTAAATTGGCCACAGGAAACGTGGACCGGTTAGGTAGCTCTAATTTAAACGATAAGCCCGGAGTATCACATTGGGGATGGCCTGAGCCCCGGAAATAAACGTGGGGTTCGTCAACATCTGGTCTAGTCCGCTCTTGGACAGAAGTCGACCCAGTGTTATTTTCTATTCCAATGTCGATGACCCAAAAGACTAGGGCCAGTCCCATCAAATGCCATACATTGTAGTCGTTTTTGCGCTGACTAAGAAAATATTGGTAGAGGTGTACCGCTTCCTGGTGAACCCGACAGGCTAAAAACAGGTTGGCTCGGGAGTAGGCCAGCCCCGGGTCCTGGGTGACTTTGGGTAGCTGAGCGTATTGGTGAGCGGCTTCTAAATCACCTAGCTTCAACGCACATTCCCCAGCCGTGAGGGCCTGCTCGTAGTAGTGGGTATGCGCATGGAGACTGTGGTTACCAGTCTGAGCTTCTTGGATAAATGCCTGGCATAAAGCTAGCGTTTCTGCGTACCGTTGGTGATAGTACAGATAATCGATGCACTGTCGAACTTGGTTGGGACCGTGCTTTTCGCCAAACCAGTCGGGAAAGTTTTTGTTTTGTAAGGATATTAAAAAGTCGCCTGGGTGGACCTGCTTAGCCCGATACGTTTGCTTGTGAATTGTCAGGTCAAATTGGTGACGATCCCGTTTCCCCTTGCGAGTATCAAACAAGTCAAAGCTATCGTCCTCGGACTCGCTGGTCTCAGCATTGCCACCAAGTGGTGACATAAATTGAAAGAGGCCGTGAGCTTCCGAGGCGTCCATGGTGAAATAAAAAAAAAAGTTCACTAAAGCGGGGCGTATACCTTAGCTTGGCATAAATGAAAAAAAAATAATCACAGTAGCACAAAAACACATTAGCCGCAAAAATTATTCAAAGGGGCACTCAACTAACTCTCCAAGTTTTGCGTGAGTCTACTCCAAAAAAAAATTCAACCAGTGTTGGAAAATTGGGTAGTTCTGTGTTGGTCCTATCCCATAAGCTGATTACTAGTGGTTACTAGTTTTGAGGATAGCCTATATAAGGCTTGTGTTTCCATCCCCATCAGGTTTTCTCTACCGACTGTACTTTACAGGATCATGTATGCAGTTACTAGCTTTTCACCTTTTTTATACAAGGTGGAGCCCAACGGGAAAACTGGTTGATGATCTATAGTGCCCCTTCTGTAAAGGGAGGTATATGGTTGATGCTGTCCTTTGGAGATCCCTTTTGGGAACTCTGCCTAGGGGACTCCAACCATTCGATGATCTTGCGGTCCTTGTTGTACTCTTTCTCTGTTGTGGCCCAATGGAGTTATGAGTCTGAGGAATCTGCGAGGAAGGTGGTGCATTCTGACAGTCCCCCCTTTTTTCTTTCATTTAAAAAACAAAAAAATTATTAAAAGAACTTTACCGCAATCAATTTGTCATAGGGTTAAGTCGAAGTTATTGGAGTAATCGCTGTGGCACTGCTCTTATCGGCCGAAATTTTTTTTTTCAAGAAAAAAAGAAAAATATACCAAGCATTTGTTCAGTGCATTTTTTTATCATTCCATTTTCGTTTGTATTTCTTGACATTTCTCTAGGTAACGAATATGCCAACCTCGCCAATTCCCTCTTTTAGATTTTACCACCTTTTTTTTAACACCTGAATAGTACTACCCACTAAAATGCGTCCGTATCTTATTCATTTTGCACAGTTCCACCCGGATTTCCGCCTAGCCGAACTAGAGGCACTAGCACGGTTGGAAAATGTAGCCCTCGAATATGACCCTACGACCTACAGTAATGACAACCCCTTTCTATTAGTCCGTATACCCGACGATGTCCAAGCTTGTAAGCTGGTCCAGCGATCCATACTGGTCAAGGAAGTTTGTGAGCATTGGGCCTCGGCACCAACCTATGAAGCCTTGTTTGAGATTATCCGCCAAAACCCACAACGGTGGGAACAATTCAACGATTGCTCGTTCAAATTTATGGTCAAATGTTTCGGAGGCACCCGTACTATCCCGGAGCAAGTGGAAATCATCAATCGGTTCGCCTTTCTGGGGTTTAGCGGGCCGATTGACCTGAAAAATCCCCAGGAACAATTCGTGGTCTACGAAGACTATGGTATCGATCCGGCGTTGCACCGGGTGCAGTCCGAGCCTATGCAAGTTCATTTCGGCCGACTGCTGGCCCTGAGTAACCGAGGTCTGGTGGGGAAATTCAATCTCAAGAAACGTAACTACTTGGGCAACACGTCCATGGACGCCGAGTTGTCTTTGGTTATGGCGAATCAAGCCCTGGCCCGACCGGGTGCTTTGGTTTACGACCCTTTTGTCGGTACAGGTAGCTTTTTACTCACCTGTGCTCACTTTGGTGCCTTGACCATGGGGTCCGATATAGATGGTCGACAAATCCGAGGCAGTCGTACCGCCACCAATGGTATTCAGGCCAACGTTGAGCAGTACAACCTAGGTCGTAGGGTCTTGGACACGGTGGTGTTTGATATTAGTCGCAACCCCTGGAGGCAACATGGTCCAACTCGCACTGGTCCCTGGTTTGACGCCATCGTAACCGATCCTCCCTACGGAGTGCGTGCAGGCGCCAAACGACTGGGTCGTAAGTCGGGGCTCAATCCGGACCTGAGTTTTGTCGTGGTCGATGGTCAAGTCAATCATTTACGTACCGATTACTATCCACCCACTGTGCCCTATGAAATGTCAGAAGTTATCACTGACCTTTTGGAGTTTGCGGCACGGTTCCTAGTTCTACATGGACGGTTAGTATACTGGCTGCCCACCGTGGTGGACGAATATACTCCCCAGGACATTCCTGAGCATCCTTGTCTCAGATTACTGGCCAACAGCGAGCAACCCTTTGGCTCCTGGAGCCGTCGGTTGGTGACCATGGAGAAAATCCGCGAATGGGACGAATCCTGCATTCGTGTATCTCCTCATTATATAGAGCCACCCGCCCAACAATTGCTGCACAAGGCAACACCTTGTCCTTTATCCCAAGATGAAGAAAATGCCATGGTAGAGCCAGAAAGTACAAGTAGCACCACCATCCCCGGGGAGGGAACGCCTCTTCGCCCCGCCAATTCTACGGGTCATTACAATTTCCGGGAAAAGTATTTTTCTGGGTTTGACCGTTCCTAAAATAACACTAGTAGATTATACCCAGTACCTCGCTGACCAACCAGCCATACATTTCTCACCTCTGATTCGGTAACTAATCATCCTGTGCAACTTTTGCGAGGTTTATAAGAAGGAGCTGTCTGATTTTAGCACCTGTAGTTTATCTCTCGACGATGTATACTACCGCGTGCTGTATCCTGCGTTGGTCTAGCCGCAACCATTCGGGGTCAGCTGGTTGAACTTTATACTCCTCAACAGTATACCTTCCACCTTTTCCAAAGGCACTGTTAGTACGTTTCCATTGTACGAGCATGTGTAGATACTGAAATCAGAATATTTGCTATGAACTGATAGTGGACACGTAAATATCTTTTTCCATTCTCATAAATTACGAAAATCAAGTATATATCAGTTATTACGCAAGTACTATGAGCTCCTTATAAGACCCAGTTTTATCAATAGTAACTGGCCTCATTGTCCAAGACTATGCGAACCCTCTTGAACCACTCATTAATACCTTTGTCAAGTCGCCCAGTTGTTGGGATCATAAGTCCTTGGACCTAATAGTAATCCAAAGATTTTCAAGGGCCATTGCAAACATCGTAGCCTTTACTTCCTGTGTAGGCATTCACAGGGTCACAATCTGATCTTTATTAGTTATTTGAAGTCCTCCTGTACAGTGCTCATGGTCAAATGAGAAATGACCAGGGTTAAAGTTGTTATATCCGCAGTTCACTGTGTTGTATGAAGAACAGCTGCTTGTTTAAGCACACTGCAACGTTTGGCGGGTTTTAGGTTTAGTTTGTCCAGTATCAAAAAGTAGCGACCTGTGTGACTGCTCTATGGTTTGGGTAATAGCGGGAATGGGGTGTCATGATCTAGGAAATTTTGGCTTAATAAACGGCTTTTAAATTAGGGTAGTTTAAAAGGCAGAAGAAGAGGACATTACGATGCTTTTGTGTAGTATTGGCGGTTAAAATATGCCTGAGGAGGTCAATTTCCAAGCAATGGGGTGAGCAGGTTTCACTGGGGGGATCAGCATTAAAATTTGTCCGTTTGTGATTATCGTTAAAATTGGCCTCAAGTAATAAAGTCAATTAGGAATG
>JANBPY010000382.1:0-11113 GCA_027577015.1 Dispira parvispora
CAGGCCAACTTTTGCGTACAACATAAACCGCGTTCCCCTTGCCAGTCCATCCCACGATTCCTGGTGAGCATTGACAACACCATATTCGTTTACTCTCTGAAAACTTCGCCATAGTCATTCTGGTAGTAACATTGTTGGCCAACTTCTCATGGACTCTGTGTCAAGACGGGGCACTCAACCCCGCACCCCAAGAACCATCCGAATGCCCCCGCCCCACAGTAACACGACTTTACCATCCCCCTCTCAGGATGCCCAACCACGGTCTACACCCACCCGGCAGCCGCACTCACCGCCCGCCATCCAGACCCACGGCTTATTATCCCCCACCCGCCAACGTCTCCAGGCATTAGATCTCAAGGCACGGCATGCCCTCACCGCCCACCACTTTCAGGTAAGTTACAATGAGCATAGACTGGCCCCAAGCATACAGTGAACCTACTGCTAACAAACATTGTGACTTTCCTTAATATCCACTATTGAAACAGGGCGGACCATGCACCAAATGCCAGGGTGGGTTAAACCACACAACGAACAAAATACGTGCACCGTGTTAACACCTTGCTTTGATGTATCTGTTTTGAATGCACCAGTCTGATTTTGACGCCAAAGATTTCGTAGAACGGGTATCAGGCAACTTGGTAGTAGAGGCGAAACGAACCGCCAAACAGTACGAGGTCAAGGCATTTATTCGGAATTTCGAAGTAGTGGGTTCCGAACTGACTAAATTGCAAAAAGAGATTGAAGTACAGATGCGCGAAGGGGAGATGGTGGCAAGGACTTCTGAGAGTGAGTATCAGGCCCGCGTCAATGATCTCCGTCAGGCGTTTAAGAATATGACCACTCAGTTTGAATCACTGGAGAACAAAATTAACAGTATTGGGAGCACTGCCGTACGGGTCGGTGAGCAACTGGAATCCATCGACCGGGAACGTACACGGGCTTCGGATATTGAACACTTGGTGGAGTACTTTATCGAATTCAGTCGGGGTAAATCCACTCGATTGGAAGACATGCTGGTGGAAGGGGGTCCCGATGGTCAGTGCAAGGCCGCTATTATCATGCGTCGCTTAAATGCCATTGTACAGGACGGTGGTGACTTCGGTGCCTCTGACCAAGCCAGGACTAACGTTGAGTTTTTCTGTGAACGACTCGAACGGGATCTTTTGGATTCTTTTGACCGATCCTACCGACAGCATGACACCACGACAATGGCCAGCTGTGCCAGGGCTTTAATCGAATTCAATGGTGGTGCCTCGTGTGTGCAAACTTACGTCAACCAACACGAGTTTTTTATGAACTTGGCGGAAACCCAAGTCGCTATGGCTCAACAGAGTTACAAAACTCTGGGGTCCCTCAACGACCTCTACAATCCCCCCACCCAATGGGACGCCGGACTGAGTCCCTTTTTCCGTAGCATCAGCAAAATGCTACGTCATGAATGGGGCATCATCTCTGCGGTATTTCCCAACGCTCTGGCTGTAATGCAGGTATTGGCCCAGCGGGTGTTTGCCCAATCGGTACAGAATTACCTTGAAAACCTCCTTCACCTGGGGGAACGTGATTCCCAACTGGCTTATCTACGGGTCTTGGCCGCCAGTCATGCCGCTACCAAACAGCTAGTCCAGGAACTGCAACAGTTTGATCAAGAGGTCATGGCACCGTTTATCAGCGCCCAGCAACAGGAGGACGGGGCTCTGGAGGGTGGTCCTGGTGGTAAACCCTACACCAGCGTGGCTCATTCCTCCGCCGTCCTTTTGGGCACCCAGTCTGCCGCCTCGTTTTCCATTACTCTAGACCGTTGCATGGACGATCTCTTTGTACCTTATATTGAAAACAAACGTTACATTGACGCAGAAATTCGATTCCTCTTAGCCGCCTTTCAAACTACCTTGGCCCGGTTCTTGGGGTACGTGTCTCAGCGCAAAGCCCAGAAACCCAAGAACATGATTTCGCGTACGTTGAATCAAATCACGGGTTCGGGGCGGGATACCGGTGATAACGCCAGTGGTAACGTCAATACGAGTCCGTCCCTTGGCGGAAGTGGTTCCCGTCGTTCGGGTGACCAGGGGGAAGGTAACGGCGGGGCCGGTTATGGCCTGTCTTCGTTTGCTTCGTCCATCGCTCAATTCGCCGGTAAGAGTAACTCCCCTACTCCGGCCACACCGGGTGGAGCGGGAGGTAGCTCTACGTCCTCTCCCAATCCTTCACGTTCCTTACCTGCTGCCAACCAACAAGTCCTCGCCGACTCCGAATTGGAAAACGATGACACCTTACCAACTGTGAACCGTGCCATTCAAATTCTCAAGGTGCACTCAGAGGCCATCGCTAGATGCGTAGAGTTGAGTATCCAATCGGATATTCCCAAATTTGTGGGCAATTTATTCACCACCCTGACAGATTTCCTCGTCACACGTTATATGGCTCCCGCTGTAGAATTGGGCCTGGACGAGTTGACCGATACCCCCAAAGGTCAAGAACCAGATTTTCGGTCGCTTTACACCCTCAAAGTGTGCAACCAAATTGTCCATTTGGTTCAATGCCATTTTCAAACCTGGATCGTACCTCTGGTCAGTTCCTCGCCTGGACTTTACCGTGATATTATGACCAACAAAAATGATCTCACAGCCACCGTAGAACAACATCTGAACCAATTGGCACATCGTCAGATATCTGCGGCGGTCACTTTCATCAATTCTCTGCTGGGTAAACAGCGCAAGCAGGACTACCGACCCCGGGAAGAAGACTTTCAACCGCTGAGTTTGGCCACCGAAACCTGTGAAGCCATTGTGGATTTCCTCGGCCGACTCCAACGCACAGTGGCCCACTGCTTCGATAGCGAAAACCGGGACCAGTTTCTATTTGAGGTTGGTAACACCCTCCACGGTTTACTGCTAGATCACTACAAAAATTTCACCATTAGCGTACTGGGTGGACTGGTCGTGTCGGAAGATATCGCTAAATACCAAGAGGCTGTCAAGCGGTTTCATTTGTCGGCCCTGGACGAAAAGTTTTCGGCACTGCGTAACATTGGGACGCTATTTTTGGTGCGGGCGGATGTTTTGCAGTCCCTTTTGGATGAAGACACGGATTTGGGCCGTATGGATCGTAAATTCCTTACCCCTTATTTGCAAATGCGTGAAGACTATCGGTCAGGTCGCATTGCTGATATCATTGGATTAGGAGCTTAGTCATGCTTTCATAATACTTCTTTTTATAATGTATTTTGGTACTTTCGTTTCATAAACATTACAGCAGAATAAAATAGCAATGTATTCTTTGTAATCATGTCATCCAAATAGAGGGCTATAAACAACCCCCCTCCCAAAAAAAATACAAATGTTTGACAGGAACCTCACTTCTTCGTTTCTTATCAAGTAAATTAAAAAAAAACACAATAGTTAAACTTGTATGAATCAATAGGTTTATCAGAAATAAGGCATATCTTATAATCATGTAAGAGAGTTATTCGTTCCCTTGATCAGTGGAAATCGTTTCCATGGCTCGCCACTCCCCTGTGGCGGTGGCTTTCCACAGCCGTACTTTGCCATCATCCCCAGATGACGACAGAACGGTTCCGGTAACATTCCAGGCGACGGTCCACACTTCAGCATTGTGGTTATTAAACGACGCTACCAAGGTGGCATGTAATTGCAGGTTAGCGGATGCTGCTTCGTATTCTTCCATCAAGTCTTTCGAACCGTCGAGGTCCAAATTACCATAGGACACGTCCACCCGATAAATACGAACGTACTGGTCTTTACACGCCGTGGCAACCAAATGGTACGACCGACCCACCTGGGGAGCCCAACTGATGCTATGGATTTCATCCGTATGTCCGGATAACACTTCGTACACCACCCATCGTCCGCCTACATAACGATAAATCTTGGCGTCTTTTTCACGACCGCAGCCGACGGCCATCGTATGCGTGAGAAATCGTGAAGGACACCAAGCCAAACACACGTTGTACCGATGCTCCCGAAACGGGGCCATTCGGGTATCCGTCAGAGTATTCCCGGCCAAACCAGCCTCGGTACCACCATTGGGGGACGCTGGTTTACTCTGGAGTCGTTCTTCCACTCCGGGGGCAAAACTAGGTAAACAATGCACGTCAATTTCACTTAATAAAGTCCAACTATCAATTTTGACGGGCGACCCCGTTTCGTACACCCGGACCATACCGTCCGACGAAGCCACCGCCAACATCAATCCCATGAAATGCGGCGCAAAACTTAAATCGGTAATCATCCCCTGTGCATCCCGTTTGGACACCACCACATTCCACGCATTCACATTGGCATCTGTAACCATACCGCCCAGTCCCGGTCCATTCCCATGGTTAGCCATAGCCAGCCCACTATGAATGGCCGCTTCTGGTCCCGCCACCCCTGTAGCAGCAGCCTGTCGCGGTTGTTGCCAAATTCTTACGGTGCGATCAAACGCTCCTGTCGCAATCAAGTTGCCGAATTCCGGGTGGGCCCAACTGACTTTGGTTAACGAACTATCGTGACCTCTCCAACTGGCCGTTAGTTGCCACCGGTGAGTGTCTTGGTTCAATTGCCATACTTTGATGGTGTGGTCTGAACTCACCGTGCATAACCGGTTGCCGTAGAGGTCAAAACTCATATCGGCCACCAGGTCATCGTGGTTAGGGTCAAACTGGACCAGCTGACTCATGGTGCGTGAGAATCAGTGTAGTCTTTTAAATGAGGAAAAAAGGTGTGGATAGCAGCAATACCTAAAAAAAGGAGAATGTCGGAGATAAGAGGGGTAGGTGGACAATGTGAGACAGTAAAAGAAAACAAGAGTAATGCCTAGGGCAATAAAGTGGGAAACCAAAACTTTAGTGTTGATTGTATCTCTCACACAGCACACTATGGCGGACCGGTTTACCCTCACCACATTTCAATTTAGACTAACATATTTCCACTACTAGTCCTTACCACTTTTCGCTATTGTTCACTGCACTGACTTATCACCAAGGGATTGCCTATTTGCTGTACGAGAGACTTATCTTATTATTTACCAAATGAAACACGTCCACAAAAGATATAAAAAAAACAACAAATTCCAATCCAGCCTATGCAAGGTTGAACACATACGTTTGGAATCGAACATCCTACCTCAGGAAAAGTAGACATGATATACCGAATAAAATCCATCATCACTTGCGTTTGGACTGTTTTATAAATGTCACCCTCACCACGCTCACTAATCACTGCGAACTCATACTACCAAAATGTAGCCGTTGGATTTGCTCATTTAACTCAAAAATTCCGACTGGCGCTCCGTCACCACCTGTGCGGATGTTTTGGCATCAAAGAACAGAGTGCCCACCTCTTCGATATCCTGTAATTGGATCTCATCCCGCTGTTGCAAACGAGCCAAGACTGCCGCGGGACTCATCAATTGCATAGCATAACGCAGGGATGATGACACTCCCTTTTCGGCCATACGTTGCAATGCTTCCGGAGTTAATTTGAGCCCTTCGACCTTGGCACGGATTTCCAAAATGACGCTAATTTCCTCTTGCATGTAGGGCATCGTGCGAATGATTAACAGTCGGTCCAACAAATCCAGAGGAATACCGTGGGGAGCCTGGATATCTTCGGTACCACGAATGGTGCAGATTCCCCGGTTGGTGGCCAGCACGACGATGGGCGACAGACTGGATTCTAGTGCCCGGTTCAAGTACGTAAAACACTCAATATCGAGCATATGGACCTCGTCGATGAATAGAACCCCTGGGATCAACTCCGCCGTTCCCTGTTCGATGTACTTGTTGACCACCTTGTTGATTTCTTGACGAAGTTTCTCGGTAATTTCCGTCTTGCGGGGTTTCATCAACTGCCCCATCATGGATATTATATCCTGACCACCCTGGGGTTTCGCGTTGGCAATATCCAAGTCATGGAGTGTCACATTTTGGGTTACCTCGCGTTTCTTGAGGACGTCCCCCTTGGGAACCGGTACATACTCTTCAGCTTCTAAATCGTATTCTGTGGCAAAGGCGTCCGATCGACCTACACGTTTAACAGCCCCGGTGTTGGACTCGATATAAATCACATCTCCCACCGTGACCTTTTCTTTCAAGAGACTTTCGTAGATGCTGGGGTCCAACCGGAGTTGTTTGGTACCCTTTACGGTCTTCAACCCCAAAATGACGTGCGAAATAGTTTTACCGTAACCGCCCAATGGGTCCTCGGTTTCCTCGGGTGAAATCTCCGTTACTTCCCCCTCGTACACTTCCTTGGTTTCCTTGACCCGCAGTCCAATGGCACGTCGAAAGTTTTCCATAAGGACTTCGGTCTTTTTGATTTCCGTGGAATACACCTCGCTACCCACCATGGGACAAAACGGTACCTGAGGCCCTAGTTCCTGCGAAATAGCGTAGGCAATAGCCGTTTTCCCTGTACCTGGAGCCCCCGAAAGCAGCACCGCACGTCCTGCCATCTTTTTGTTCTTGACCAGCTCCACAATATAACCGGCCGCCTATCGTTCGCATTCCAACAAGATTAACAATGTTACAAAAATTAGTTGATCAGCAACATGACGTGTAAGTATTTAGCAAAGAAATACGGTATATCCTCATAAACCTGACGTAATACTGGGACATAGTGCAGTGAAAGCGCGAGAGTTGCACATTAGTGGTCCAATCTCTACCCTAAATGGATACGTTACCTCGCGTGCATCTTCTTGGCCCACGAAACCGGTGGCAATGGGTTCGGCGGTGCCATCAGGTTTAAGGCCGAGGCCCCGAATGTGCGAATGGGTGGCCACCCGCTGTTCCCGCGCAGTACTTTTCACTTCCTGAATCTGCATAATGGTGACTAGTCCGATGTGTGGGAGCAGACGGAATTAATCAAGGTAAAATTATAAAGAATAATTGGACGTTACCAAAAAGCAATCAAGTAGAAATATGAAAAATAAATGAAACAGTTGCGATGGAGCAGGCAAAGTGACCAACTCAATTCGTTTAAACGCCGAAAAAAAACAAGGGAAAATTTGAAGCACCACTTGATATACTCCAGGCTCTTTAGTGCAGCAGAAAAGAATAACAAATGATACAGGGAAACACAGTGGTATGCGTGTTCGTATTGACAGGTTTAATTAAATAATAATGATTCCATGCTTTTCATTAGCACTTTCTAGAACAGAAATAAAGTGCAAAAGTGATCATCGTTTATTGCGAATTTCTACTCTTATGGAGTACACTTCAGGTGTCAAACTAAAAACAAATTATCACACAGCAACATCGTCAACTACTTCCAACAATTCCTTGCCCATCTTCTTATCTAAGCGACACACCGGATTACTCTGAATCATGCCCAGGTCAACCTTGTGGCCCATCAACTCACGGATGTTATCGATGCCGTATTTGATCATAGTGGGCCGTTCCAACGACAAGCCCCACCCAGCCACGCGTACATCGGGGTCCATACCCATTGGGCGCAGCAGCTCGGGACGGAACAAGCCCGAGTTACCAATTTCGACCCATTTCTTGAACCCTTTGTGATAGGAGAAAATTTCCAACGAAGGTTCGGTATATGGGTTGTAAGCAGGTTTGAAACGTAGCTCAGTAATACCCATTTTCCGGAAGAAAACGCTCATAAATCCAATGAGATCCCCCAGGGTCATATTACGGTCGGCCACTACACCTTCGACTTGATGGAATTCGGCCAAATGGGTGGCATCTAACGTTTCGTTACGGAACACGCGGTCGATGGAAAAGTATTTGGCCGGCTTAAAAGGTTTCTGTTGAGCCAACATACGCAGCATGTACGAACTGACTGCCGTGGTGTGGGTACGTAGGACCAATTTCTCCGCCTCGGCAATGTCCCAGTTGTAACGGTAACCAATCGAGCCATATCCACCTTGAGAGTGTACCTTGGCTACCTTTTCCACCAAATCCTTGGGCAGATCGGCGCTACTCACTGGGTCTTTCAAGAAGAAAGTGTCCTGCATGTCACGAGCTGGGTGCTGTTGGGGCTGGAACAAGGTGTCAAAGTTCCAAAACGATGACTCCACAAACTTGTTGGTGGGCATCTCCGTGAAACCCATCTCAAAGAAAATGGCCCGGAACTCCTCCCGGACTTTCATCAACGGGTGCAGGTGACCACTAGGCGGCTGGATACCCTCCGCATTGAAATTGTAGCGCTTAAACGACTGTGTTTTCCACGCTCCACTCTGCAGCATCTCGGCGGTGATATCTGTGGCCTGCTTTTCTACATTGAGGGCAAACTCGGGTCCTTTGACCACAGCATACGAAGTCACCTTTTGCTTGCTGCACAATTTACGCTTAATCAGTTCCTTGCTTACGGCGGGCGAGTCCACAGCACCCGTAGCTTGGATAGCTTTTAGGTGCTCTTGGGTCTGATCCGTAATACTGTCGACCAACCGTACCAAACGACCGCTTGCAATCTTTACCCACTTATTGGCCAACGCCTTACCCTGTCCAATCTTGGCGGACGGTCCCAATTGCTTTTGCAGATCGGCCATCGCGATACCTTGGTCACCAGCTGGGATTGCGTGGAACACCTTGGCTTCGTGGCTACCCGTTCGGGCGATTTCTTCACCTTCTGACGTCAGAACAAGATAATCCCTTTCTAGAGGCTGGTAATCCACCATGGCACGGCTCTGCAAACTGGACAACGCACCACGGACCAATCCTTGGTCCAGGGGTCCCGTGGCCTCCGCCGGCTGGAGGTCTTTTGTGTCCGGGATGCTGCCTTGGAGGTCCAAGTTTTGCAGTAAATAAGCAATGAGTTCTTCGGTAGACATGATTGAAATTATAAAAAAAACAAAAGCAAAGAGTATGACAGGAGATTACCTCTGTTTTTTTTTTCTTGAAAAATTAATATGAGTCGAATATTGTTCTTGGTATGTGATTGTACCTAGTGGTAGTTTTGAAGTGGTGGTACTCCGAATCGTGAGGAAATGTCACTCAAGTTTCCCATTGTTGCTACAGCGAATCTAGTGACTCACCCGACTTTTTTTCCAACTCTGGAAATGTAAGCTACATCAATTCCAATGCCTTGAACTTTAAAATATCACATCTACTTTCATTCTTTTTGTCAACACACCAGTTCACACCTTTGCCTCGACGGTGACGAGAGTATTGTAGTCAATAACTACGCCGGATTATTTCATTAAATAACCGCTATTTTAAAAATTCTATACACTACCAACGTGAACATGTTGCACTTTCGGCAATATTCATTCAGATCAATTAGTTTCTGTAGTCACTGGCAATTCCATAAGATTTTTTAACGGATGATTACCACAACAACAGATATTGGGCAAAGTCCCCTACAATACATGCGATTGCCATGCAGTGGAAAAGTGTCATACATGTCGCATTTATATTACCTGTGTCATAACTAGCAAGGTTCACACTTTTACACGCCTTTGTACTCGTAGTGTAAAAAATTATATATCATTCACGTGACCAGCACTCTCGTGTAAAATCAAAACGGCAGAGGGAAATTCATCTAAATAATTAGAACAGCGTACGCTAATTTCAAAGGACATGGTTATCTTGAATGTGACTTGGGGACTGTACTCACCTTGGGATGCCCTTGAAGTCGGCTGTTATACTCAGGGGTATAGTAAGTCCGCATTGAACACCTTTTAACTTTTGTCCAGGTGAGTGTAAAAGTTCATAGTTACTACCATGCCAGTCATCCGGGAATATGCGGGTTCTAGTGCCAGGCTATCCCTGGATCTCTACAAAAAGGAATGGATGGAGAGGGTAACCCGGTAGTCACTCGACCCAGGCAGATTATCACTGATTTTGCTAGGGGTATGGCTTTGCCAGTATCCAGCTTGTCAAAGCAGGTACCCTGCCTGATTCTTGGATCGTAAGCTTCAATTATTAATTCCACAGAGTTCCATTCTGCCATTGGCTATGTGAAAGTGTCCGATGTCATTAAGCGATGCCATTTTAGTGGGTTTTGGATGGTGAGGTTCTTAAACTGCCGGATGGTAATAAATTTGACATGATTGTTGGTCCCGGGTAGCACTACTTCGGGAATTGACTAGGCATTTAAGCACCAAGAATTTTGTAAAGGCAAATGTTAATCAGTTGATTCAATTTTGACAATGCCAGTTAAAAGGGGACATACCGAGGAAAATATACATTCATCCGCGATGCACCGACTTTTGTTCATTGGTTCAGGTTGCTCATGGCGGATGTGTCATCCTCTTCCCGTTCCATGAACAAAGTTGGGTGAGTCAATATTAAAACAATGGCCGAAGGCTTACCCAGCCAACACCATGGTGTCTATAAGAGATGTATTCATGGTAAAGTGGGACTAAACTGATTTCTGTTATGACGATGTCAGCTTTTTCACTGCCAAAGGTTTCCCTGATATTTCGTCCACGCCGGATCATTGAAGTTGAAAGTAGTGCAGGCGAGCGATCTCTTAAACAGTAGCAGCTGAACCGGTGAATCGTGGACCTAGTGCGAGAGTTAGACGCTGGCCAAACTTACTAGGCAATGTTATCGAAAACTTCCACAGATGACTGCATTTTGCATTTCTCTTTTTGGGAAAGGGTAGATTTTTGAGTTTTCCTCTAGATATCGCTGGACAAAGTTGCACTACACTTTGGTACAAATTATTTACTATGAGTGTTTCATTAGTTCTTGGTTTTCACATACCTGGGACCTCCCGTGAGGTTATTAATTAGCTTTCAAAGAAACTTCATACAATGCTGTCAACTCCCGAAAATATTAGATTTCTGGATGTGTTGGACTGGGTCCCACTAACAGTCCGAGGTCCTTGGCATTGGTATGCCGATATGACAGCCGGAAGGGATTTCGCTCCTTATATATACTGCCTCTCCCTGCTGCATTATGAACATTCATAGCATCGTCTTGTACGTACAATAGTCTTCATTATCGATACCTTTCCTAAAGCCATTTTATACACATTTTAGGCATTTTCCGTGATTTACTGCCTAGCTTTCCACTCTTTACAAAACTTCGACATACCCTCACCCGTTTTCGTATTCCGTTTCATTCACCATGAAGTATCTCAACCTTCTTTTAGTGGCCACCGTGTTCTGCGTGTCAACCGTCGTTATCCCCACCGTTAACGCAGCTCCCCCCAGT